>JBBPDB010035150.1:0-11648 GCA_037974465.1 Brachypetersius altus | reverse complement strand
ACTTCCAAAGAGTGAAGAGCCACCAAAACCACTTAGGTTGGGAAAATGTGGCTTACTCTATTGTTAAAGGGATTTTTCTGGCAATAAAAATTCTTAAAAAATAAACACAGGCACATTTCCCCAAACTAAGTGCTGTAGTAAGACCATGATGACACCCTAGATATGTACACTATGTAGACTACATCCGATGGTAGCAAAGTTATTGATTTATTTTGAAAATCTTTAAAACCCAAGCACATTTATCCAAACAAAGTGCTGTGGTATGGCCATGATAAGATTACACTTTATAGAAGCAGGGTTATTATTACACTTAATAAGAGCAGTATTATTGAATTTTATTCCCAATAAGAAAATAACAACCACGTTAGACACATTTTCCCAACCTAAGTGGTGCAGTAATAATTAATAATATTGATTTCCCCCCAAAATAAATGGCGTAGTATGACCATAATGAGACTGTAGAAGTGTGTAGTGATTTTGATGGTAGTTCAGTTGATAGGAGCAAAGTTAGAGAATATTATTCCTAATAAAAAATCTTTAAAAATAGACTAAGGTACATTTCACCAAACTAAGGGGTGTAAAATGACCTTGATAACATTCTAAAAGCCTTTGGTGATTTTGGTGGCTCTTCACTCTTTGGAAGTAAAGTTATTGACATTATCCGTTTTCGTTTTGCACTTCGCAGACGGTCCCCGAGCTCTCCTCTGACAGCGGACTACTCATAGGCGCAATGTTATCCATATTTCTTTAATACATATTGTTTGGTTGAAAATCCGATTGTAGCTCATTGTCTGTCTAACCACTGTTAAATAGACCCGTATATTGAGTTGTGGGAGCGTTTTGTTTAAGATTTATCGAGCCAAAACACTAAACGCGCGCGAGACATCAGTGAACATGCACTTTGCACTCTTCTTCTTTCCCTGTAGGACCCAGATGTCAGACTAAATGTCAGACTGAATTTCCAACTGAATTTCTGACCGAATTTGTCCAAGTGAATAATTAACTTTGTAAAGGTTTTGGTGAATTTGAAAGTCTGAATGTTTTTATATTGAATATTTAATGCTGTAATTACAATTGAAATAAACCAAGCAAGTTGTATTCAATTGCAAAAATTCAGTGTTTTTTCAGATGAACGGGTGGAGGGATGGTTGGATAGATAGATAGATGAATGAGGGGAGCGATAGGTGAAACCTTCTGGTTTTTTTTTCTCTACAGTACAGCACCCTGTTAACCTGTCTGACTACACTGACCATCATTGCTGGTTTCCTCGCCTTTGCTAACATTGAAGAGGTATTTCTCTCCCTCTCTAACACACACATGCATGAACACAGGGAGACTGATAACACAGTTCTGATGTTGGAGTGTCAGTGGCAGTGTTCTAGATAGGGTGGAACCAGATGAGCAAGTGAACAGTGAGCTGCTGTGAGTGTGAAGTTCATCTCTGCTTCATGTGTATAACCTCAGTGACCCCAGGAAGGCAACGCCTCCTACAGGGCGGCTCTGTAGTATCCTGCAAGGGGCAGTGTGTGAAAAGGCATTAACAGACGAGAGACAGATCCTTCACTTTAGACCACACAAACAGCACAGTGACCTGCACAATCTGCAAGTGTAAATAAAAGTAGCAGGGTTTCTTCATGGCCATCTGAAACGGCATCCACTATCTTACATGGCTAACACTAGCACTGCAGGGAGTCGTCCAGTCCAGAGGACGCTGAGTGGCAGATGCAGCTTAATCTGTTGCCACTTAAAATTAAATTTCAAGATAACAGCCTTTGCTTTGTTTAATTGTCATGTTGCGTGTTAATGTTACAAATGTTACAGTTGCTCGTTGTTGGACACCTGTTTTCCTCCGCTGTCATTAAATGTCTAGTCGACTCGACTTCGACTTTATTGACAGATAAATCAATTGGGGAAATCTGAAGTCGTGAATGTCCAAGTGTGTAAATATAACTGTCCTGCAGGGTGCGGTGTGGATTATAACGGTGTCCTGCAGTGTTGTCCAGATGATGTTTGTTGTATATGTTGATGTTTGTTTTTGTTGTGTTTGTTGTTTACAGTTCTCCAAACATGTGGGTGAGTTCTACGCCACAGTGTACGCTCAGTACCTCATCAGGAAAGACTGGATCCGCGGCTTCATCCTCAAACTGATCCACAATACTGTACGAACACACACACACACACACACACACATGCATGCACACACATTATGTTCTTTAATGTTCTACCATCTATAACACACTAGTGTATACAGTGATTAAAAATGCTGTGTATGTTTATATCTGAGCCTGACTGTGTTGTGTGTGTGTGGGTTCAGTTTGACTGTTGTGGGTTAGGAGGAACTCTGCAGACCATCATGCAGGAGACCGACACTTGTCCTCAGAAGTACTCATTGATGGGAATATCCTTCTCCACCTCTACAGTGAGTTTCTCTATCTCTAACACACCCATACATGCACACATTTGTTGAAATACTCTGTATAGGTGAGTGTGTGAACACCAGTAGCCTACAGTTTGTGTTTAAGTGATGCATTTTAATGACTTTCCTCTGATTTATCTAATTAAAGAAAAGACGGATCTGACAAACCTACCGGTACTAATGTAGGTCATTTAAAGTAGTGGTTCAGCTGAGGACTTCACAGAGTTCCACTGACCCCATTTCTTAAGAAATGGAGCTACAGGGCCAATGCTAATGTTGCTAACACTAGAAGCCAATAGTCACCCAAATATTTTACAGTAAATACAAACCCAAAACTTTTCTGGACCCTCAAACTACATCCAGCTCTTCATTAAGGTGGATCAGACATGTGGACATGGTTTAGGACACAGTATGGCTGTGATCTATTAAACAAAAACGTCTGCAGGTGGCCATTTCAGAGTTGTTCACAAAGCAGGACTGATCTGGGATCAGAAGACACTGACTATTGATCAGCACTCCTGTTCCTAAGGTGGTTTGTGAAAACAGACCCTGTTGTGTAAAGAGAGTAAGTTCTGCTCACTGTTTTCTGCATGTGGAACACTGGAACAGAAGCATTTCCGGTAGAAAGGTAATGAAAGTATGAGGTTATTTGCATAAATGCAGAGGATAAGTAACAAGGAAGAGTGTCTCTCACACACACACACGCTGACACTGAGCAGAGCTCCTGTGTGCCGGTATGAGCCAGTGTCGCTGTGTTTTCTGGATTCATGTCCACAGATGAACTGTCTACCAGCTCACTCAACTGTATATGTATATGTGTGTGTGTGTACAGAGCTGTGTGACTGCAATTCTGGCTGACATG
Source organism: Brachypetersius altus (assembly GCA_037974465.1). Classification (NCBI taxonomy): domain Eukaryota; kingdom Metazoa; phylum Chordata; class Actinopteri; order Characiformes; family Alestidae; genus Brachypetersius; species Brachypetersius altus. The sequence continues at coordinate 8,370 of JBBPDB010035150.1, read as the reverse complement.
AAGGCTTCTTCAGTGCTGGGAGTATTTCTGGGCATCGCTGGTGTTATGGTAAGAATCAGACACTCACACACATACACACACACACTCATACACAGGAGCGAGCAAAGAGTGAATGAGTGCTGGTGTTGAGGCCGAGTAGGTCTGAGTGTGTGTTCAGATCTGTTTTCAGAACAGTGTGAACAGCTCAGTCACAATGAATCTGATCTTTGGGTCTTGTCAGAGTTTCTGACCACAGTCTGAAAGGTCAAGATCTACACTGACTCGACACACTCAGCACCAGAGATCAGATCTACACTGACTCAGCACACTCCGTACCAAAGATCAGATCTACACTGACTCAACACACTCGGCACCAGAGATCAGATCTACAGACCAACACTTACACTCCATTCTCCTCCACTCATCACCCATTTACCCCTGCACTCATTCACTACCCCCAGTGTATCTCTGTACCTCCAGTGTTCCCAATATAAACCATGCCCCCCCCACCCTTACTCGTTTCTTGCCCGTCTCCATTTTGCTAATCTCATCTCTTGCTGTATGAGATTGACAGCCGAGGCCCAAGAGGGAGGGGGCCAAGGCCCTGGGCTGTAATTGGTCCAGCCTATAATCATCTAATCATTTTTTTTCCCTTGAAGACCCCTTGCTAGGCCCAACCCCAACTCCTGCCCACATAGATGCACAAAAAGAATGAAATGATTAATTACATAAACTTTTACTTGCATAAGTAAACACACACGTTTACGTTTCTCAGACACTGGGATTTTATGAATTTAATGTCTACAAATAAAATTTTGGTAACCTCAGTGCATACAAGTTTGTGCGCACCCCCTGTGAACTCTCGCCCCCCTAAGAGCAGGCCTGGACCCCAGCTTGGGAACCACTGATCTAGTGGGCCGATCTATCAGTTTTGAGTACCAATAGGTATAATGACCAATACCATCCGTCACTAGTACCGTTAGTTTAAAAAAAAAAGACCTGGCTGGCACAATATTACCATCTGCCCACCGGCCCAATGGCCAGTCCAGCACAGCATGGGCCCAGTGTACCCCTGTACCCACAGCCTATGTCCAGTGTCAGTGTCCAACAGACAGACAGGTATTACAACAAAACTATATGATGTCCTTCATTAAATCAAATATGGGTCAGAACAGACTGGGCTGATTTATGTTTCTTGCCTCTGTATTCTGAAATGTCTTTTTCCTCACTTTCTCTTTCTTTCTGTGTCCTTCTCCTCCTCCTGCCCTCTGCCTCTGTCTCTCTCTTTCAGATTGTGGCTATAGCTTGTGCTGTTGTTCTTGGGCACTTGTCTCGTGCTGTCTCTCCTCCACCCTACGTTCATCTCCCCTCCTCCATCTCTCTTTCCTCTCCTGCTCTCCTCACTGGCAGAGCAGAAACTGACCTGCTTGAAATTCAAGAACTAAATCCACACTCACCTGTCTAACCTTCTGCCACCCAACCATCGCTCTGTCTCTCTCTCTCTCTATCATAATTCTGTGGCATTGTTTCTGTGGGACACTGGACCATAGTTATTGACCTTCCGCTCCTCTCTGCTCTCCTTCATTAGTGTTCACGAAGCAAGCCCATGATTGTTCTTCTTAAGTTTTATTATTAGTATATTTTTAGAGCTGCTCCTTCTCCTACAGTTTTTGAAATATGGGCATGGTTCCAATATCAAAACATCCATTAATATCAGTGGATCGATCAGTTGATCAGGGGCCGTGTCCTAATCATGTAAAAATTCATTTTTTGTGGATCGAGTCCAAATGTATAACATAGAGAGACAGAGGACAGTCGCCTTTAAAACACGTTTCAGAGAGAGAGCCTGTGACATGATGGGTAAGAATACTGAAAAAAAACAAAAACAGCAAAATCCACAGCAGACTTCCAAACATGTCTGTTCAAAATGTGAACATGGCAATGTGCACTTTTACCCATCTTTAACCATAAATCACTTGGTAAGAGGCAGCACTTTTAAACCCACCTTTAGTGGCGCAGTAGTAACGCACCGGCCTCTGAATCAGAAGAATGCGCATTTGAAGCCCATAAAACCAAAGTTTCTGTGTCTCTAGACACTGGTTTTTATAGCAACTATATAAGCACACTATGCAATTTCTTGCTGAAATGCATCTAGTTATGATCTGATAACTGTTAGTGAGTCTGCAGATCAAATAAAACCAAGATCAGCAGACTGGAAAGGTTCCCTCAACTGTTTGGCCACAGTGTTTGCTCACATTAACCACATTAAAATGATCTTTTTCACATATTAACCACATTAAAATGATCTTTTTCACACATAAAAGACCAAAAACCTTTAACTTCCACCTCAAACTACCAAACAACTTCAACTTCCACCACAAGCAATAAGGGAATGTACAGCTCATTCTCTGCCTTCTAAAGATTCTCCTCCAGGGGGAGCTATGAATGCTAATCGCTAGCTTAGTGCTAACAGAACACTGAGACGTTTCTCCCTCTCTCCCCTCTCTCTGTCTCTCTCTCTCTCTCGTAGTTGTTGGTGTTGGGCTGCAGTGCTGTTTTGTACTACACTGTAAAGAAGAGCATATTATATTCTCCCCCTGTTACCTACTACTGACCTGCTGCTGGACATCAGTGCTGCACCTTCTCCTCCTCCTTCTCCTTTTCTCTTCTCCTCCTCCTCTACTCCTCTCCACCTCCTTCTCCTTTTCTCCTCTTCTCCTCCTCCTCTACTCCTCTCCTCCTGCCCTGCTCCTCTCCTCTCCACCTCCTTCTCCTTTTCTCCTCTTCTCCTCCTCCTTCAGTACCACCAGTCAAACTGGGAGGAAGCCAAGCAGCATGATCCCGAAGTGCCAATCATCAGATCAGGAGAGGATTTCAGAGATCACACATACACACATTCATACACACTGCCTACTGGTTGTGTATCTGCTGTTACTCTTTTAAAGGGAAGTGTGACATTTCTGCAGTGTTTCCCAGCTGTTCTTCTGGGAGTGCGAGTTCATGCATCCTGATGTTTCAATAACATTCCTGAGGCTGCTGCAATGTATGTGTTAAGTTGTGCTTTCTGTTTATATTCTGTTACAATGTAGTTATTGACGAGAACACACACACACACACACAGATAACTCACCTGATCCACTGAGTATATGCATGTTTGCTTTGCTGTTTGTTAAAAGAATAAATGGATAAATGCCTGTGCTGCTTTTTACTGGTGTGTTTTTCTTCAGTGGAGAACCAGAGTGGCCGAGTATGAGGTCAGTGGGTGTGTGTGTGCATGAGTGCGTGCACACCACAGCCCACAGCATCACACCAGTGTAAAAGCAAGGGAATGCAGGATATATTGGGGGGGGGCATAGAAAATAGCTGCTGTAAAGTGACATCTGCCATCCTCTGTCACACTAAGGAGGAAGAGTTAATTAGCTTATTGTAATCACTTAAATATTAAAAACAGCTGATTCAGGAACCCCACCACACACACAGGGTGGGACTGACCATGTGGTGTATCATCCATTTTCCCGGTGGGCCGACATGCTATTTGGGTTAACACTGTTTGTTTATTTATTTATTCATTCATTTATTTGTCTGACCGGCCCATACGACTCATGGATCAGCAACCCAGTTGACCTTGGGCTGGCCCAATCAACTCTTTATCCACCATCACCACTTTCGCTTTGGTCCCTGTGTCTGTGTAATGCATTCGCTGAAAACTAGTCAGCACAGAAGTTTATTTTATGACCACAGCTCCCTGAAACACTCCTCTGCGGCCCGTTCTTTCTTTTCTCTAATGACACGGGACTGGCCCAATCATATCTTTAAACTCCTCTTCCTTTTGGCTCTGTGTCAAATCACATATTCTCCGTATTACCGCTAGGAGAACGGCTATTTGTGAAACATTGTGTACACTGGCAAAAACAATAGGCCTTTAAGTTAGTCGTTTTATGTCTTACATGCTGAACTAAATCGTTTTGTTAAAAGTGAGGACATTATTTTTTTCTCAACATCAACGGCAAGACAGCAGTTATTTATCTATTATTACTGGTTGAGGGATGAGTAGAAGGCAACTTTTGGGGTTGGTGTTAAGAGGCAGCTTTTCTGTACTTAATAATAAAGAATATACAGACATAAAAGACATCCACACTTTTGAAAATCTCTCTCTCTGTGTCACATGGCCACACATACAGAATGCCCTCTTTCCCCCACCCAAATATTCATTAAAAGATTAAGCCGCATAATTTTTGACTGTGTAAGTTCAAAATGTATTGATTACTTCTTTGTTTTTCTACACATTCACGGGAGCGCAAAGATGGGTAGTGTGCGTAACTGTGTGTGGTGGGTCGTTCTACCCCAAAATGCCAGGACCATTTTTATCCAAGTTTGCCTCTGGACACAAACTAGGTTTAGGTGTCAGTATTGAACGCGAGTGCTAATTCTGCCACCTTGTGGAGAAGCTGCTGAACAGCAGGAACAGGTGATTTTCAGAGGTGTTTTTTCCTGACCCCTCTTCCTAAAGGTTATGAGGCAAAGGAAAGGTTTGGAGAATGTCTGACCACAGGGGGTCCGCAGTTCATTTGTGAGTGTTAAAGATTTATTGATCAATAAAATACCTTACCTGGTTATCACCTGGTTATTATTTTTAGTATGCTGTGTGTACAAGGGGAAATAATTATTTTAAAAGTGGATAGCAGAGACAAAACATTTTCATTTAAAATGTAAATGAAAATCTGCACTTTAGATATGAAAAATTGATGTTGGCCCAGAGTCAAAAAAGTCTTGTGGTGGACAGTCAGGACTGTCTCTGATTAAGTGGAGACAGAGGGCCTTTTGCAATTAGGGGAAGGACTGTATAAGAGTTTACACCACCCTTTAACCTAATTAAAATTTCGTAATTAATTCGTAACAAAAACACAGAAACAGCACATCAGACAGCATTCTACAGCAGATACCAAAGCTTCAAATGAATGAATGAATTAATTAATTACGAATTTTCCTGCCAGTGGTCCAAAAATGAAACAGCAGTGTTGACCTGTACTGACCAGCAGGGGGCAGCAATGAAACACAACCAGCATCCTGTTCCCTTTCTGGAGCCTCAGGGTAACACAAACACAGCCAGGAAACTCTGTACACACCCTCTCTCTCTCTCTCTCTCTCACTCACACACATACACACATTAACACACTATAAAACATGCACTAACACACACACACTCACATATACATACACACACATTAATACAATATAAAATGTACTTACACACACACACACACATTAACACACAAAAAAAACGCGTTAACAAACACACACTCACCTACAAATACACACGCACACACCAAAATATGCAAGCGAACACACACACACACTCTAAGAGAGACTGAGACAGAGAGAGAAAAGAGAAAGATGAGAGAACAAGAGTGAGAGAGAGAGAGAGAAACAGAGAGGGCGAAAAGACCAGAGAGAGAGAGAAGAGAGAACTAGAGTGTGACAGAGAGGGAGAGTGGTTGGAGGCAGTGGTTGGTGACTCAGATCATTTTGAGTTGCCTAGCAACAGGAGGAACTGTTTTCAATCTTAGAGGCAAAATATGAACGTCTGGATTTCATTGAAAGAGAGGAAGAGAGGGTGTGTGTGAGTGTATGAGCCTTTGTGTTTGTGTGTGTGTGTATGAAAGAGTGAGTGAGTGAGTGAGTGTGTGTGTGCATGCGTGTGTATGAATGAGTGTGTGTGTGTGTGTCTGTGTGTGTGTGTGTGTGTGTGTGTCTGTGTGTGTAAGCGAAAGAGCGAGATAAATAGAGCCCTTTTGTCATTTCTATGGTAACACACAGCTCCACTCTGACTGGGCTAGAATGGAAATACCACATGATGTCACTTCCTGTCAGTCACATGAGCATTCAGTGGCGTCTCATTGGTCTGAGCTGCTGCTCCAAACATTCAAGTGCTCCAACAACGACTGACAGCACTTTTCCAGCCGAGGCTCCGCCCAACACACAAAGTCTAGCTCTTCTGCTGGAAATATATTAAATCTGAGCTGTAGTTAACTGGTTGTTCTGATGACAGGTCACAACCAAACAGACTCCACCGCACAACCAATCAGACTCCACCGCACAACCAATCAGACTCCACCGCACAGTCAATCAGACTCCACCGCACAGCCAATCAGACTCCACCGCACAACCAATCAGACTCCACCGCACAGTCAATCAGACTCCACCGCACAGCCAATCCGACTCCACCGCACAGCCAATCAGACTCCACCGCACAGCCAATCAGACTCCACCGCACAGCCAATCAGACGCCACCATACAACCAATCAAACTCTACAACACAGCCAATTAAACCCAACTGCTGCACAGCCAATCAGAACCCACAGCACAGATGAATGCCCTCATAAGTTCAGGAATATTAAACGCTGATGTTTGAGGATGTTTCTGCTTTATTTTAATTTATTTACAGATACACGTCTCCTGATGTCATTAAAAGCTAAAAAATGTTACAGCTGTGTGTGTGTGTGTGTGTGTGTGTGTGTGTGTGTAATAGCATGATGAAACATGGAAAGATCTTTTCTACACCAACATCTTTAAACATACACACATAGTGTGACACATGTCACTGTACACACCCTAATGATGAGAGCGGAAAAGAATTTTAAATCCCGTCAGGCAAGATTTTACTCTCAAGAGATTTTACTCAGCACCTCCCTGCCCTGCCCTGCCCAGCATACACACACACACACACACACACACTCACTCACTCATATACACACACACAAATACACACATACATACACAATCTCACACACACACTCATAGACACACTCAAACACATGCACACACATACATACACACACACTGTAATCCTGACGCACTTTTTGTCTTTAACACTGTGTAGATTTTCACATAAAATCTGATTTGTGTGTTAAAATCAGTTCCTATGTTTTCTGATCTGGGCAAAATTTTCCATAGGCACCACAAAAAAATGAATTGTAAGAGATTGGGGGACAAAAAAAGCATTTGTTAATTTAGTTTTTTTTCATCATTGTGGTTTACAAAAACTTTGAGTGAGACCCAGTGAATGGATTTTAAAAATCTAGGGGTAAAAAAAACTAACATTTTAAGTAGTAGGCAGAAACCAAACCTGTTTTAAAATTAGGTAAATTTAAAACATTACAAATGTAGGGAAAAAAAGTTTGAGAAGTAGGGAAAAAGAAAAGTAATTATACTAAGTGGGGACTAAAACTGGATTTGATCATATGGGGACTAAACTGGATTTTGACAGTGTGGGTACTAAGACTGGATTTTGACAGTGTGGGGACTAAGACTGGATTTTGACAGTGTGGGGACTAAGACTGGATTTTGACAGAATTCAGTATAGTCCCCAAATGATCAAATTGGATTTACAATGTGTGAACATACATTTATTCCCTGCTGAGCCTCAGCAGAGGGGAATCCCTGCAACAAGAATACACCACCCTTGGCAACACAACACTGTGGTCACCATGGTGATGGATGCTGGATTTATAACAATATTTAGGAGTTCCGTAAACATGACTGAGCTTACTGAGACCACAAACTGCAGTCATCAATGAGTGTGTGTGTGTGTGTGTGTGTGTGTGTGTGTGTGTGTGTGTGAAAGAGAGAGAAGTAAAACACAATGAATAGTGAGAAGTTCAACATGTACAGACAGGCAAAACAACACACACACACACACACACACTCACACACCCAACACAGCACACAAGGGGACACAACTCCAACCACTTCTGGACCAAGAGCCTACGCCCATTGTGTGTGTGTGTGTGTGTGTGTGTGTGTGTGGGAGGGAGGGGCCGGAGGGCGTTGGCGCTAAAACTCTGCAGCTCTTCTAAAACTCTGAGGGGGCTGAGGGCAGAGATTCAGACAGACGGAGGAGCTGCTGCCACTGACAAGGTAAAACAGAGTCATCTGCTCTTTAACTCCTTATCTGCTCTTTAACTCTTTATCTGCTTTTTAACGGTGTAATGAGCTTCTTCACTCTGTACAGATATGTGTGTGTGTGGAAGCCACTGAACTACAGCAGAGTGTTAAAGTTTTAAACTGTCTGAAGTTCAGCACTTAGTTTCTCAAATACCAGAGACAAGCCGCAGCTCTGTGTGTGTGTGTGTGTGTGTCTTATGACAGGCAGCATGAAAACAGCTCAGTTTTGGTTACAGAACAGGCAGCATACACACATACAAACACACACACACACACTGCAGATAAAATCAGAAGGTCACACACTCTCACAGTAATCTGTGGAATTCACACTGAAATAAACAACCAGGCTGGAGTGTGTGCGTGTGTGTGTGTGTGTGTGTGTGTGTGTGTGTGTGTGTGTGTGTGTGTGGGTATGTATGTGTGTGTGTGTGTGCGTGTGTGCGTTTG
>JBBPDB010035139.1:0-11649 GCA_037974465.1 Brachypetersius altus | reverse complement strand
GGCAATTTTTTGTATATTTATAATATATTGAAAATATATTGGTTATAATATATTTTGTATTATATAATTTTTTTGTACGGGTTGCCTTCTTGTATTTCTCTGACCCTCTGACCCTGGATTTCTGGATTACTCTTTTGCCTAGTTTTGGGGTTTTTTGTGTTGGTTTTGGTTTTGGTCTTATTTGCTATGTTTTTGGACTTTGCCTCTTGTATTTGTGAACTCTATCTTGGATTAAATCTACTCAGTGTACTCATTGGGGTCCATATCAAAGTATCATTACACCTCTACAACCAGGTTGTCATCCAGACAGCAGGGGAATGGATAGTTGGCTTTACTGAACGACTGAGATAAATGTGGCACATACCATGTAGCATTCGAACACTGGCAGTCATGACTTGTGGATGTAAATGTTACTATGTAGAAAGGTATGATCTCAGCATGCCAGATCTGACCTGAGAGGGATGCCAGGCTATTTGGAATGCAGCTATGTAAAGTGCTCACGAGCCGCCCCATCAGCTTGGCATTGAGGTGGCATCACCAGGAATGTCCTTTCGGCAGTTTCTACGAATGCTTGAGAAATGCTTCGGACCATATTCCTTTTTTTTATTTAGCCGAAACATAAATGTGTGGCTGTTTTGAAATGAAAAATGGATTTCTTACAGACTGGGACGATCTCGTTAGACAGCATTCAAAAAGGCCTTTCTGAATGGGCTGCTGTTTGATATGAAGTCAATTCTATTTGAAATGAAAACCAATTTAGCTGTCCTACCTGCACCCCAGCAATGCCTGCATTTTGGATTGACAGAAACCACTTCAAGAATGCAGCAGAGTATTTAAGAACGTACAAATTGGCTCTGGTTATATTGATGAGTGGCAAAATAGAAACTTGTATATTGTGCCCCAAGTAACTTTTTACTGTTGTCTTTTGTTTTAGAGCTGAGGCGCAAGCCAACGTTGTAGGTCTTCATCACTAATGAACAAGATCTGACTTGTTCATGCAGCAATTCATCAATTCATAGTGTTAGGGTTAGGGTTAGGTTTCAGTGTTTAAAATGTTTCAGTGGGTAGCACTGCTGCCTCACACTTCCAGGGTTGGAAAGTGAGTTCAATATTTTACACTGTTCTAAGCTTTGGGATCACAAATTCACCTTTGTGAGCTCAAATCCTTACAAATAAGGAAAGGCCCTCGTATGATTGTGTGCCCTTTTTGGCCCTTGTATGATTTGGCCAACGTTGTAGGTCTTCATCTCTAATGAACAAGATCTGACTAGATTTGTGGATCACATACGCAGCAAAATCAGATAAATGTAGATGCAAAATATTTGTGCACCCCATGATTTTCTGCGCCACCGAGTGTCCAAGCATAACATTACTTTTTCATGCATGGACAGTGCCTGCAAGTACTGTTTGTACCTAAAAACGTTGTAAAAACTGTTTAGAATCAGAACATGAGGTGCTTCCTGTGGGTTGTACACGTCGAATGTACATCAATTGATGTACAAAACGATCCTATACCTAAGCAACTGATAAATCTACAGCTTTGAAAAAAGAGACCACTGCAAAAATCGTACCATTATAATCCCTGTACCTTTTCAAAATCATCCCTTGAGAATAGCAGGGTGGGAGTCCAGCTGAGACGTAGAGTGCTCCGTCCGCCCCAACTTAAAAAAAATCCAGCGCCCGTAGGTGCAAGTGTTGAACTGGACAACATTTCCAAATAAAAAATTTTCTTTAAAGCATCATTTGAAAGGAAACGACAAAACATTAAAATAAGAGAAATGATGCAGTGTTTACAGAACTGGAATAATTAAAAAAATATATTGTTCACTTAAATGTTCTTCTAGTAGTGTTTTGCCATCCAGTTGGTCCCAGTTTTGATTCAGGTGACAAATAGTTAGAACCTCATTAAGCGGAATGAGGTGCTTGTGTAGGAATTTAACAGACAGGGAATGGTCATCATACTCATACAGATGCTGATTTAAAAAGAAATTGCAGTGGTCTCTTTTTTTCAGAGCTGTACGTCTGTCTAAAGGTCATGTTTTCACCTCTGTTTGCAGGTAGATTAGGCTTAAGTTGAAGTGAATATTGGGCCTTGATGGGGTAGGTGATGCACTGAACACCCTTCAAGTTCAGGTTTGTGTCCCTCTGTTCATGTGAAATGGAGTGAAGCAAATCAAGATCCACACTAAGAAAAGCGGCGGAGCAGCGTGAAGCTTCACCCTCCAGGATAGCAGTCACTTCTGTGCACAAAAACAGGTATAATTGTACCTTTTGTATTTAGAATGAATGACATTACTATAATTACAAGTGATTCTTTTGCAGAACTCATCTCTGAGCGCTTGCAGGACACAGTGACAAACTGACACTTCTGTCTATGAGATGGAATCAGCAGAAATGTCAAACCCCGGGACATTCCCAGAGACACTATTAGGTTGGAACAATATAATTTTGATGGTCTGATGTGGGTGAATGAAATGCACTCATGGCTTTGCCAGACATTTACAACTTTTTTCATGACTTGCTGTTGTACACTGAATGTATTCTAATGGCCTGCATATTTAAAATGAAATGGCGTTTTATGCTCCTAAATCTCTGAAAGTCCAGGTGAAGAGACATGGAAACTCTGCAAACCCAACTTTTACAGGAGGAAACACAGTATAAGAATTTGTGAAATAACTGAAAGACTAGGCAGATAAGATAAACCTTTATTAGTCCCACAAGTGGGACATTTGCATTGCTATGGCAGAAAGTGGACAGTGCAAAGGTAAGAAAACACAACAACATTTTAGAAAACACAACTGGGGTGGCTGGGGGTTGGTCTCGTACCGGGGCGGCTATGAAGTGGGGGGTTGTCTTACCCTTTCCATTGTCTGGAATGTTTTTAAATGTTGTGGTTTTTAAATGTCGTTTTTTAATGTCGTTTTTTAAATGTTATTGTGTTTTCTGAAATGTTGTGTTTTCTGAAATTTAATTTTTTTGACTCCCAATACTTTTGTTCATATAATTTAGATCAAATTAATGGGACGCCTGAGGCCTGTGAAAACCAGCAGAGCTAAGTGCTCCGCACACACACGAACCCCAAAAAACAATTAGATTTCAAAATAAAAGAAAAAACGTGCAAAATAATAATTGTTGGCGCAATAACGTGTTAACATTTTTAACTATATATGTATATATATATATATACATACAGTACAAACAGTAATAGCAAGATGGTAAAATGATGAAAGTTATCTGACAAAAATAAACATTAGCCTTTTTTAGGAAACTAGTGCTGTGTTAATCACCTTTTGTCAGGAGAAACTCACCATCAAGGTATATCACAGGCTTTCTGTCAGTAGACTGTGGTCTTTATTATTAGCATTAGGACAGGATCTCAACACCTCTATCCTAAATATGGCGTTAACAATTTAGCTCTTTTAAATCCCCATATTTCTTTTTTTGATGTACAATTACTGTGTCTAGAAAATTCTAAAAAGCAGTATTTCACATCCCTAAACTCGATTGTCCACAGTCACAATAAAAAGAGCAATCCAGTTTGGCTTGTACTGTCATTCTATTGTGAAGGCTATAATTTCAGAATTGTCTTAGACAAGGTGTAATAAAAAGGTAAAAGGGGGATTTTGGTTTTCCGTGACATTGAAGCTTCCTAAAAATAAGGCAAAAGAAGACCACTGAATATCATAGTAGCAGGGTACAATAGCCATGTTCCACACAAACATGGATTGTATCCTGGATACAGAACAACCCTGTCCTTGGAAAATTACACAGAGTGGTCACATTTAATGTAGCGTTTGTGTATTCTTCCATGTAGGTGTTCCGGCGTGCATGCCGGGGTGCATAATGGCAAAGAATACACATGAATGAGACAAAGTACGGTACCTCTAAAGCTCTATACATTGTGCAGTGGTTTTAAGCTTCCATATCAACGTATTACAGTTCCTGTTGAATTCAGCACACAAAAGGAAGCCTTTGATATTGTCATGGGTGTTTGAAGGCTTCAAACAGAGAAGATCCTTGGAAAATGTCTTGTTTCTGTCAGTGTAAAGACACCTGCAAAGTAAATGTGTGCTTCCATTTAAAGTTTATTGCATAAATTGTAGAAAACTTATATCGTGTATAGTGACATATTTATGACATCTAACATAAAATGCAAATGCATTACCTACATCATCTGCACGAGGAGGGGAAAATGCGACAGCTGCCGGGGCGTGTAAGGAAATTAACTGATCAGAGGCATATTTTGGAAACAACCTACCATTAGATCTGAAAGTTAAGAGCCAGATGTTGATGCAATGTGTGTATCTGTAAATTGCCCTTGCAAACAATCCTTTTATTATGTCAAATTCTTTTATGATGTGTTTCTGACCCAAAGGATAAGCTTAACTTCTGTATCCATGAAGACCATGGGCTGTGCATGTCTTGGTAGGGGTCATACCAGTGACTGTATAATGCATGATCTGTACACACCCCTCGCTTACACCGCAATAAACACATTCATCAAAATGAGAGCCACCATACGTTGAAATTGGAGTTTGAACAGCAAATTCTGATGAAGCCAGAGCATGCAGAGTAAACATAATATTGGTCAGGTCCACTCAGAGATGATAATGATTTGGTTCAATCCCCTTTCTTTAGTTCTTTCCAGGTGCTTTGCCTTTTAAATGAGCCTTTGCTGTCCACACTTTCTACTATCATTAGATCAAACCAGTCATAAACTACCAAACAACATGGGATGAAATGGAATTGCATGGGGAAAAATACATTTTTAAGTGACGCAAAAAGGGTCCATGAGTGTTTATGGCGCGATTTTAATTTTCACCCCTATTTTCACAGTGTACCATATTTCATTGTTCTACACCATGTGCTTGTTAGAAATGCCAAAATTGGGTCTAAGCTTAGATTTGCATCAACAAATTGCATGGGTCAGACAGGATTTGGTAGGAGTGATGTCTGTCATATTCACATAAAGCAACAAATTACACATACTGTATGTAACAAGGGGGATGAGAAATGTATTTGTTTAATTTGAAACCTCTGCTTGGTGGTGCTCCAGTCTATGAGTGAGGTGCGATTTCACAACTTTTTCGTGTTTTTCATCAGAGTTAGATGCTGTTCTCCATATTTCTTTATTCTACCACATGTGCTCGTTAGAAATGCCAACCCTGAATCTAAGCTTAGATTTGCATCAGTGAATTGCAAAGCTCTGACAGATCTTGGTAGGGGTCATGTCTGTTATTGTCTATTGTCCCATAAATCAACAAGTAGACACATATGACAAAGAGACGACATGTTGGAAATGCCAACTCTGGGTGCAATAGATTGGGTTTAAGCACCACAAAGTACATACACACACTAAATCAATATGAGAGAGAGATGATGATGACGATAGTTAAGTAAAATCAAAGAATCTTACCGAGCTGTTATGTTACTTCCAGCTACACCATAATGACAGTTCCAGGAGTTCAAGCTGTTAAGGCATGTAAGCTCCAGAAAAACATTCTTCTTTGCAACAGTCAGTTGTGCACCTGCCACTGGAATGAGGTGCAGATTTTGAGCTTGTACTTGAAATACAATGTTAATTCTAAATGAGCAATTTGGGAAACATATAAGTAGTATATAAATGTCTAACACATGTCTAAATGTAGCTAAGGCTCCTGATAGCTGTCTAAGTGATGGCCTTATCATCAGGAGGCTTTGCTTTGCTCTCGCTGAGAGAGTAGGATGGCCTCCTCTCAACCCGATTACTCACTCAGTGTAATTCTAGTCAGCATGTTGGCTATGGTAGCAGAACTGGCAGTTAGCATTCTCCTCCAAGTTAGCACAGCTCAGAAGATGTGGTGGTGGTTCACATGACTCAAAGTAAGGATGTGCTACCTCCTTTTTTCAATGTTGTTCTAGCAAGTGGATGGAAATTGAGATAACTTGGGCATAAAATCATGAGCAATGTAGCTGCAATGTAATATTACAGTTTGCTAGCTAAATCTGGTGTTACACAGTCAGTGAGGAGGGATCACTCAACCTTTTCATCTATTTTGCCCTCTAATGCCATGACTAAGCCCAAGATGAGAAGCTGACCTCATTTGGAGCAACAGTGACAGTCAGAAAACATATGCAAGCTTGTTTTGCGAAAATAAATTGGGCATAAAAGGCAGTGAACTGGGATTTAAACACAACACAAAAAATTGTTCCAGAGTTTTAGTCTGTCCATGTAGTGGTTATCAGTGTGATTATGGAAGCAATCACAAAACTGTTGTTATTAAGTTTTTCTTTTTCTTCTTCTTCTTCTTCTTCTTCTTCTTCTTCTTAATAATAATAATAATAATAATAATAATAATAATAATAATATTATTACTATTATTATAGCATTTTTATGCCACTTCACCTCCAAGGCTGTTTTAAATTGTGTCACAGCTCCAGTAAAACAGGTTTTACACCAGTGCACTTGTATACAACTTTTCAGGCAGCTAATAATTTATCATTTAAAGAGAGAGCAGAGAGAGTGTGAAGGAGTGAGTCACCTTGAAAATCAATAGGGTATAGAGAGTCTTCAAATGAGTATTGTGATCGGCTCATTCTGCCAGCGATGGCAGATTATAGGACCCAAATGTGGAGAAAAAAGTAGCCGGCGAAAGTTCAAGAGACAGCAGGCTCATAAACAGCCAGCCAAGGTCAGTTACAAAAAGAAAGATGTGCCACTGTCTGTTGTGGTTTACAAAAAATAATCAGACTCTGAACACAGCTTCTGAATAATAATAATCATAATAATAATAATAATAATAATAATAATAAGAAGAAGAAGAAGAAGAAGAATACATATTATTTGTCAGCGCATTTTACAACTCCCAAGGTCACTTTACAGAAAAAACATACACATTTACATACAAAAGACATATAAATACATATGATACAGATGATATTGGTATGCGGTGTCAGAAAGCTATGTGGGATAGGCTAATCTGAGTAGAGATCTAAACATGGGCAAGGTTGTAGTGGTTCAGAGCTCGAGTGGGAGTGCATTCCAAAGTCGGGGAGCAGTGCAGCCCCATGGTGGACATATGGGCGGGAGGTGTGGAGAGGAGAGAACCAGAGGAGGAACGGAGGAGGAACGGAGATTGCGTGAAAGAGTGTAATTATCATGGAGCTTGGTGAGATAGGGTGGAGCTAGGTTATGGAGAGCTTTAAATGTGAAAAGAAGGAGTTTATACTCTATGGGGAAATGAATAGGGAGCCAGTGAAGTTGCTTCAAGGGTGATGTGTTGTGTGCATGGAGTTCTGGCAACGATATGGGCGACCCAGTTGAAGCTCTGACCCAGTTCAAGTTTACGGAGAGATTTATATGGTAAACCTTAAAGAAATGCATTACAGTAATCGAGGCGGGATCTGACAAGGGCATTGACTAATATGGTGATGGTAGTGAGGGTGAGGGAAGGACAAAGGCGGTTAACGTTACGGAGGTGGAAGTAAGCAGACAGAGTGATGATGTCTATTCAGGCAGTGAAGGAGAGATTGCTGTCAAGGATGACACCCAGACTCTCAACCTGAGATGAAGGGTTTGCCAGCTCAGTTAGCTGATTTGAGGCTTATGTTTTCTGGGTGAAACTGTGTTCACAGAAAGGACACTAAAGTGTGGTAGTGTGACGGGACACAAATTTTTCTCTGATTGTCTGAGCTCTGTGTTTCCCTAGCCATCGCTACGAAAAGCAATGTGCTTAAAATGTGCTTAAGGGGACCTTAATTTACCACTGAAAATACACCAAAGCCCTTAATTTGAATTAAGTCACAATTGATTTGTGAAACCAGCCCTTTAATTAGATTAAATGCATGAGTGTGAAACCCCTTAATCTTAAATTTAAGGAATTAATTCAGGAGGCTCTATTATTAAAGGGCCATTTTGGAAAGGTCAGGGGAAAATTCAGTATTTTACCCCTTAATCAGCTTTAATCTGGGCCCTTTTCTCTTAATTATGGTAATTTAAAGAGGTAAAATGAAGGTGTTTGGCTTCGCAGTGCATGCACGTACCTTTAATCTTTTTCTGCATGGTTCTCAGAAATCTGTAGCGCAATCACACTTCTCATGGAATTGCATTCTAGTTCATTCAGGATGTTTGTTTAATTTGAATATGTGTACGTAGAAGTGTATACTCAAACATTAGTTCTATATTATTGATGTGGTGGTGTGTAGATCATAAAAGGAGCAGTTCATGATCTTGGTGACAGGCTGTTTAATAAAGGCTTGCCACCTCATGTGAGCCACCCGCTTGAATTAGCCCTTTATGGCAGAAAAAAGAAACTGTTCAAACTGTGTCCTAACCAAAAATCTATGAAAGCCTCCCCACTTTTGCTCAATAGAAAATATTTTTTCTTCAAAATGACTTATGACAGTTATTAAAATAGGAACACTACATATCTGGGGCTTTGTAGCTTCGTAAATAATAGTTCATTAAGTTGCAATCAAAGCGTTTCACAGAATTCAATTTAAACATGCTGGTGCTGGCAGACACTCATCAAATGTTATTGATGTTGAAATTGTGAAGTCAATATGTAATAGTGGGCATGTAAACATGTGCAGTTTATGGTTTTCATATCAAATGAGCAAGCTTGATATCTGGTGTTTCAAATTGAGTTTTGTTCCTCAAAAGAAGATGAAAAAGATTCAGATTCTCACAGGATAGTCAGCAAAAGTTCCTATCCATCTCTCCCCTCCTTCTTCTTGTCCTGTCCTGTTGTTCCAAAGTCTACCATTTCTTCCTCCCAGCCCTCTACCTTCCTCATCCTCTACAAGCTTCTGTCCTCGTCTCTCTCATCCCCCAGTAGACTCTAATGAGGAGACCTATATGCTCATCCATGTCCCCTTATACAGTGGGGGGAATAATTATTTGATCCTCTGCTGAATTCATAAATTTGCTGAAAAAATTAACAGTCTCTAATTCATAAGGTAGTTTCATTTTTATGGAGAGAAATAGATTGATCAACTAAAAAACATGTTACATAGCAGTTATTGATTAGCATGTTATTTAAATAAGTATGTGATACCCTACAACTCAAACACTTCTGGCTCTGGCTCCCCCAGACTGGCTGTGTGCCCATGTTGCACACAGATAACATTCAGTCTATCAATTACAGAGTCTCCTGATCTTAACTCGATATGTGTATAAAGCTCACCTGTCCACAGAGTCAGTTTCATCCATTCCAACCTCTCCACCACCATGGGCAAGACCAAAGAACTGTCAAAGGACAGCAGGGAGAAGATTGTAGACCTGCACAAGGCTGGAATTGGTAACAAGACCCTCAGCAAGAAGCTTGGTGAGAAGGTGAACTGTTGGTGTAATTATTCGGAAATGGAAGAAACATTAGTTGCCCTCAGTCTGGAGCTCCATGGAGCATCTTGCCTCATGTGGTGAGAACGGTCATGAGAAAGGTAAAGGGATCAGTCTACAGTCACTAACAACACCATTGGTAAAACTTACTACATCATAATGGATCGAAGTCTTGCAGTGCCTGCAAGGTCCCCCTGCTCAAGTAGGCACACATACAGCCAATGCCAGTGAACATCTAAATGATTCAGAGATGCTTGGGAGAAAGGGCTGTGGTCATGAGACCAAAACTGAGCTCTATTTCATCAACTCCACCTGCTGTGTTAAGAGAATGAGAAATGTTGAGTATATGGAGGTGGAAACTTTATGTTTGTGGATGTTTTTCTTTCACTGCATTGATGGAGCCATGTACCCTCAAATCTTGTTCCGTTCTATATTATTGACGTGGTGGTGTTTAGGGCATAAAAGGAGCAGTCCTTGATCTCGGGGAAAGGCTGTTTATAAAGGCTTGCCACTTAATGTGAGCAACCGGCTGTCTTGAGTTAGCCCTTTATGATAAATTAAAGAACCCGATCTCATGGCCTTTTGTGCAGCCATTGTGACATACAATGTAATCAAAATACGTGCTGCGATCACACTTTAGGGCTTTTTTCCACACTAGGAAAACACTTTTCCGTGCAAGGACAACGTTTCACTATGTATTTTAATGCGCACTGCGTAACTCTGCCAGTATCTGCGCTAACTGGTGGCTGTTAGGGTTAGGGTTAGAGACTTTCCCTGTCTCACGGCATTTCAACCTGTTTCAATTGCTTTGCAAACAAAACAAAAAAATCATTTTTTCAATTAGTTATCTGCTGCTGTTCCTCAGTCACCAGTTATCACTAATACTGGCGGTGTTATGCAGTGCGCAGTAAAATACATAGGTTAAAAAAATGCAAAAAGCAGCCATGATAGTAGCAGTGTTGAGCTCAGGATGCTGAGCACCTCTGCTAAATTTGAAGTGCATTCCTAGTTCATGCAAATGTCCACATTAAGATCAGGCAATATGTCTGTTGGTTTTTTGTGTGTAATTTATGTGTAAATGCAATTCCTCCAATACAGCTTGTTCGTGGTTTTCTGTGCAATCAGACACATCCAAAGAGAAATATAAACAGATAAACAGAACAAATTCAGGCTTTTATAAACCTCTTCTTTAAAAATAACCATAACACAAATAATTGTTCAATACCTAGTCATTGTGCACAAGTTGCTCTCTTTGTGAAATTGTTGCATGAGATAAAAATGAAAAGAACACAAATAAGAAAATATTTCTTTCTCTTCCTTTGTGGGAATAGCCTCTTCTTCCCTGTTTAATAAACCTGTTTGCATTATTTTAGGCTGCTGAACACTACAATAAAATTACAGACAGAAGTTGAAGCTGACAAAGTGAAAAAGTAATTTTTTTGTCAGTAGCTGCTGAAATGGTATGTGTGTGTGTGTGTGTGTGTGTGTGTGTGTGTGTGTGTGTGTGTGTGTGTGTGTGTAGAAAAGAAAGGTCACCTGGCATTCTTACGCCCCATGATAAGAACTTTGCACTCTGGCTCAACACCGGTGGCATTTTCTAAATGTGCTTTATAAATAAGTGTTCTTCATTCAAGACTAGGTGGGCGGGACGTGTGGGCGGGGGTGGCTGGGCGGTATGGGTGGGGCGTCTGTTAGCTCCTGGGCTGCTGGCTGGCGCCTGTCGGCTTCTGGGTATGACGGGCTTGGACCCCGCACATTTGCTCCTGGCTGGGCCTCCCCTTCCGCCTCTTGGGGCTGGCGCTCTGCCCTCCTGGGCTGTGCAGCCAGGGTCCCCCGGCCTCCGATGGGGCCGCCGGGTCTTGCGGCCTCCAGGGCTGCTCGATCTTCCCTGGACGCTGGGGCCCCTCACCCTCAAAGCAAAACATTCCATGATAAACCCGGATAGTACACACACACTCATTCTCTCACACACTCACTCGCTCACTCACATACAGTCATGGCCAAAATTGTTGGTACCTCAGAAAATCAAGTATTTCTCACAGAAAAGTATTGCATTAACACATGTTTTGCTATAAACATGTTTATTCTCTTTGTGTGTATTGGAACAACAAAACAAAACTCCAAAAATGGACTGGACAAACTTATCGGCTCCCTTAACTTACACCTCTCACCCGGAATTCTGGACCACTCGTCCTTTGCAAACTGCTCCAGGTCTCTTATATTGGAAGGGCGCCTTTTCCCAAAAGCAGTTTTTCTCTCCACAGGTGTTCAATGGGATTTAGATCTGGGCTCATTGCTGGCCACTTCAGAACTCTCCAGCGCTTTGTTGC
>JBBPDB010035112.1:0-11650 GCA_037974465.1 Brachypetersius altus | reverse complement strand
CATTAGGCTGTACTGATTATAATTTGAGATCCAACTTACTGTATCAACTTAAGCCACCTTCTTTTCACTTTTTCCGAGGTAAAAAGCGGCAAAAGATAGTTTTGTCAACATCATTCTGCTTTTACAACACGGTACGCCACACTAGTTTGGACCCACAAGTGGCATGATGACGTAGCAACTAGCCATCCCAGACAATGCTGGTGTTTTTTTTTTTTTTTGTTTTTTGTTTTTTTTTGAAGGGGGTGCCCTCGCGAACGTTTTGCCCAGGGGCCCACACAACCCATAATCCGTCCCTGATCTCTGTATCGGAGCTGAAAAAATTGTGAAGAAGGCAGTAGTTTGTAGTGCTGCACCTATGTGAGCAAGAATAAGATGCTTCTACTTATTGTTTTATTGTAAATAATATTGTAACATTAGTGTTGTCAAAAGACCCGGTACTGCGGTATCAAGTCGGTACTAAAAAATTTAAATGTTACGATACCAGGTTTTCTGAAGTACCGGTGGTACCGAGCACCCGGTCAACCCGGTACTTTCTGCGCTACCTGATAGGTGCGTATTGTGCAGTTGCGTCTTCTTCGTGAAAGCACAGAGACATGGCGACCGGCGGTGCTGATGAGGCGGCTCTGAAACCGCTCGTTGAAAAGAAAGAAGGAAAGAGCCGCGTGTGGAAGTATTTCGTTTTTGCGGCTGATGACAAGAGCAACATCATTGATCACCAGAAACCCATTTGCAAACTGTGTCAAAAGGAGGTTTTATGTCAAAAGGAGGAAATACATCGAACCTTTAAAACACCTCAAAGACCGTCACCCAGATTTGTCATAAGCGCTACTAATGCGAGTATCAGAATAAAGTTTCTTTATTAACTTTTTAATGTTCCTATAGCGTTTAAAACGGGACATAATAGCGTACTATCTTTAGACACGAGGCCTTAAAATGTCCTGTGTAGCAAAAATATGTGTGTTAGAGAACAAATGAATGGTTAATGTTTGTATTTTTAAAATCGGTCCATCAGAAAAGCAGTTTAAGGTTATGAAATATGGTTTGCACAGTTTGATTAAATAAAAGTCCAGTCAAATACAGTCCTGTATAGTTTGGTAAGGCTTTACAATAAGACATCAAGTTACAGTGAGTGAACATTAAGTACTGGGTCTTTGACAACACTTTACAAATGTTTACATTTATAAATAAGAAGAGTGTTATTCAGTCATGTTTGTTTAATTATTGTTTTATTAATAAAAATAGCTTGTTGTTTAATTCAAGTTTTTATGTTTTACTTTGGTACCGAAATTGGTACAGAGAACGGTGGATTTTCACTGGTATTGGTACCGAATACTGAAATTTTGGTACCGTGACAACACAGTGTAACATAATTATAAATCAACCTACATAACTTGCAGAAAGCTTTCATGGCAACCCCACTCGCTTGCTTTTATTGCATGATACAGGTGTGGAGAATAACCACTTAATTTGCCTCTTTCCCTACGTGTTACAGGAAGGAGATTTCACAGGCTTTCAGACTGAGGGTCGATGGTCCTTGCGCTCTGTACAAGGTACTTAAGAGTAACTGTTTCCTAAATTGTTTGATTTTTGTAAAACGTAACATGTATGCTTCAAACTCTTCTACAAAAAAGCTGCCTCCTATGATCTTATGTTGGTTACAGCAGTGGATATGATTTAAAAAATCTTTTTACTTTTGTCTTCTTAAATCCATTTCAGCATCAACGAATGAGAAGACCCACGCAGCCATTGAACCATCTGCAAAAGATGTCTTGAGGGCTGCTGTGAAAACAGAGTTGTCTGAAAGGATAAGTGGAAAAGTTCTCAAAACAGGTCACATTACTGAGAGGTCCAAACTGACTGTCAAACTGGCTAGCAAAAAGATGACCAAGAACAAGGTACCAGCTAGGCAGACCTCTTCGGGCAAGGTTGGAAACAAAGCATCTGAGAAGGGGAAGGGAATAAAGTTCTCACATAAGGAAGAAGGAGGTCTAGATGATCAGGTGTTTGATGAATCAGGCAGTGAAGGCACAGTAAAACCAGCAGGAGATGAAAGAAAGGGAAAGAAGGTAGACGATACCATAATACTGAAAAATCGAACGAGGCAGAGGAAACTGGTATGGACTTTGACACTGGTTAAGGGGAAAAGAAAAACTTCCCAAAGGAGCCTGACTAATAAATTAGACAAAAACTCTAGTAGAGGATATAATGGGACTGCTGAACTAGACCAATCTGAGGGTAAAAGGGCCAAGGATGTGCTCACTACTGATGTTTCTGTATCTACCCGAACTTCTGGGAAACAGAGAAAGATCAAAAAAGCTATGAGTGCCTCACCAGAAGTTGGAACCGAGGCAGGACAAAGAAATGCAGTTTCTCCTGGTGGAAGCACAGGTGAATTATCAAAGGACAGCTCTTTACATTCCCGGACTTGTGTGGAGGGTAAAGTCCCAAGGAAAAGAAGGCGTCGTGTTTATTATGCCCATGAAGGTCAGCAGCAGGAACTGCCTGGACAGGTTGAGAACACAGGAGCAGCAAGTCAACAAGGACTCATTGAAGGTGGTGTGGTTAGCGCTCGGCCATCCAGGGTGATCAGGGTACCCAAGAGGTTCTTGGATGATGAAGGGATGTCTGGACTGCCTGTAAAGAAGCCTGTCCAAACTGAGCCTTGCTTGGAATCAAAGCATACAGATCTCCGCCAAACCCAGGAATTTAAAAGCAACCGAAAGAGTGCAAAACAGCAGAACATCAGTGATGTGGAGGACAGCTTAGTTAGAAAGGCAAAGTCTTGGGGACGGAAGCCCAGAAGTTCCTCAGGGTTTTCTGATGGCCCAGGGAAGAAGGTGGGAAGATTAGCTTATGATTCCACCCACCTTAAAATTTATGAGCGGCTGAAGAAGCTCACTGCAAGCCTGGCTCTGCGAAGACAGGAGCGGATGGCCAGTTCCCGAGGTAACAGCGAAAAGAAACAGGGGGACCTTCAGGGTACCAGCGACTCCAGAGACGCAAGACGACGCAAGAACTCTGATCTAAAGATGGAGGATGTGAATTCTCCTGGAGTTGTACGTAAAGTAGCTGTACATATTGAAGATACGGGTGGCCACTCAGCACTTTCCACTGTTGAAAAAGATGACGATTCAGCCAAAGGAAGCGGTAAAGAAAAACTCTTCCAAATTTATCTCCAAAGTCACCTGATACTTAAGCAAAGGGATTAATTTACATGTAGCATTTGTGTATGATGTTGTACTTACTTTAAAATGCAATGATAAAATGACATCATTTGAAGTTCTTGTGAAACTGGATGAACTCTGAATTGTTACATTTGGGATTTTCCTCCTATTTAAATACTACTTTTAAGGTTTATGATTGACTTATGATCCAGTTTCATTAATTAATTGAATTAGTTATGTCAAACATTGGTGGGTGATGAAATTTTCTTTACACTAAATGTCACAATATACATTCCATTTTTAACAGTTAAAATGAAGGACAACAAGAACTTGTTAAGCCACACTTATAAAATACTTAAAAGATAAATACTGCACGGCAAATCCTGTTACAGGACACATTTTTCCTCAATACTTGTAATGAAACCTGCAGTTTGTCAGCACTGAAAATGTCATGATATGCTTTGAAAATGGTGTCTTTTGTAATTAAAATTGTCTTGATATTGCCTAGCTTTATTACACATTCACATTTTACATGTGGCTAGTTTAATTGTGTTCTAAGAAAAATGGCTTCTTGTTAACCTCTGACATCAAGTTTAGTTTGTGAAGTATGCCTGCTTTATTAATGGCATACATAGAGTGACACGTATCCGAATCAGAAAACTTTATTGATCCTGGAGGAAAGGCTTAATATATGCCATATATACTGTTAAAATGTATGTGCTGACTGCATAGTGGTGCTTTGTAACCAATTCTAATTTTGTTTTAGCAGAGAACACCAACCTGATGGGCACAAATGTACAAAGCCAGGATGCAAAAGATTCTCAGGGTTTGGTGGAGCAGATCAGTCCCGTCCATAGAATCAATGTTTCTGGTGCCAACAAGAGGATGCTGCACTTGTTAAAGAGGGCCAAGGTCCAACTGATTAAAATTGACCAGCAGAAACAGCTGAAATCAACTCAGGTGCATTTTTTGCATTTATTTTCCTACATGCTTGGGGGCAGTTAACGGCGATATTTTTTTTTATCGCGCGATAAGAATCTTGCGCCGTTAACGCCCCAGCACTACAATATACACAAATGCTGAGGTTTAAATGCTATAGATTAAGTACAGATAAGTGAATTACTAGTAACACATGTTATAGCAGGGAATACAGATAAGTAGTAGATAAATTATGTTAAATATGTAGTGAGATTTCACATGGTAATACTACTGCTCATAATAAAATTAGGTATAGTTGCAGTTACAGCATTTGGCAGATGCTCTTATAACAGTGCTTAAAGCAGTGCATAACTGATCTTCTAACTAACCTGCTTAGATAGACTCAAATCAGAATCTGTAACATAATACGATAATAATGCACACAGTAATTTATACCCAACAAGAAACTGAGTAGCATCAGGTTATTGCACAGACTTGTTTTAAGATATTTACTTTTTTGACCTTGCTTTTGTATCATTTATCAAAAATGAACTGTGTAAAACAGACCTAAAATTGAAATCTGAAACCTGAAATTATGCTTTTCTAGTATTTCTAGCAAAAATGTCACTAAGAACAATTGGACTCTTCGCAGATCCAGCACTAACTAGTTGGGGTTGTGGTAGTGGAATTAGAAGACCACCCACCCAGAGTGAGGGTAGTATAGCGACACAATATGGGCAAAAATAATAGCAATTATACTGCTAGAACTTGTGATTCCTTGTATTGTGTTAAAGGGCTCATGTCACTTTTCTGGGATTGAAGAGGCTTGAATTATGTATATATTATATTAAATTTTTCTTTTTTTTAAATCAAATCCATGCAGACCATAAACAGAAACTAAGCAACCAAAGGTGCATTTTCAAGTCATAGATTTTGTGATGTCACATATTTTCATGTCTTATTCAGTCTGCAGCGATTTAGCTCTGCCTATTCACGCTGAAGTTCTAAGGTGACTTCAGCCCTCTGTTGAATTTTGAATGAGCTGCAATACAGGGAGCTAGTCAAAGAGATCATGTGCATGTATCAGTAGTAAAAATAAAGTCACAGTAATGAAATATAGTTTTAGTTAAACTTTGATAGAAAAAGGTAGAATATGTGCTTTTTAAAAACACCTTAATGAACCTTTAATAGTTAAATATATTTTCTTTTCCTTACAGCTGTTGTCAGTTAGAGGTGGGTATGGTGCAATAAGAGGCCTACAGAGAACAGGAGTGGGCAAAGCAAATGTACAAGCGTCTCCTCAGGTAGCCTGTGTGTGTGTGTTGAAGTTAATCTTGGTAAAATGCTTTGAAAATTCCAAGAAAGATGTTCACTTTTTCATTGTATATAATCATTGTATTAAGGATGTTGTTAAAGCTCAAATATTTGGTATCTGGTCATAGGGGTTGATGATATGGAAGAAAAGTAATTTGATACTTCTATTTGTTTTTAAGATTCACACTAATAATAATATTTTATTTATATTGCACTTACATTTTATAAAAAAAATCTCAAAGTGCATACAGACAGAAAAGTACAAAAAAGTACAAATACTTTTTTACGTTAAAAGACAGAATTAAAAATCTAGAGGAGTAAGAGTATTAAATACAAATACATTTTATTCAACATTTAATTTGCTTACTTGCACTAAATCTGGTTCACTGGCACTAATTACACTGTGTTTGTGAAACATCAGTGTTCCAGAAATGCAGAGAAAGGCGTAGTGTGTACTAATTTGTCACAGTTGTGATATGCAATGCCATTTTTTTCCATCCCTGCATGATGTTTAATAATGATTCTTTGTACAAGTTAATAAATTACATGTTACCACTATAGTTGTGACCACAGGTGTCCTCACATATTGTTTATCTTCTCAATGCTCTTTGAGTGTAGAGCCATCCAATAGGAGGTCCACGAATAAAACATGTGTGTCGAGCGGCTGCAGTGGCACTGGGGCAGCCTCGGGCCATGGTGCCGGATGACATCCCCAGGCTCAGCGCCCTGCCTCTGCATGAGAGAGAGGGAATTGCACCCTCACCCAACACAGAGGGTAAGATTTCTCTTTTTCTTAAAAACAGAGGCCTGGATGACTTCTTCTAATTTTCTGTTATTTTTGGTTATTAAATTAGACTTGCATTCACGTCCCTATTCATTTTTACCCTGTTTACATTATTATGGTTGTCACCATTAGTGTTGCTATATGAAATCAATGAAAAAGTTAATTGATTAAAATGTACATTGTGCACTGAATCCCTTTATGACTTGCAGGGGTAGAAACAGTTCATAATAGAAATGTAGAGTCTGACAGGATTTATCCTCACATAGTCAGTAATATAGTCATAATACTACATCTAATTGAAAATGTATTCATTTCTTTTAATATTATTATTATTATTTTTTTTTACTGTAAATGAAGCAACTTGGGCAGGTGAACATAGTCCTAGCATAGTTGGCCATTACGTTAATATTATAATAGTGAATGTTGTTACTTGTTGTAAATGTGTGTATTCCAAGTTCTTTAGTACTTAAAATTATTTTATTGTAGATTTACTATATAAAGTATATTATATGTAACCATATAATATATAACCACCCTGCAATTACAATTTCAGTTTCATGTCAGTCCTGGTCTCAGAGCTGTGTGTTGATTCTATCTTCTGTTGATTTCATATTAAAGAGATGACACTTTTCAAATAAAATAACCCTATAAAAACATTTAGTTAATTAATTGCCAAATTAATTGGTAGATTACCCATTTACTAATAAAACTGATATTGACAGTCTCAGACATTAATAGACCTTAAAGCTTCTGCTGGCCAGCTGTATTTTCAAGGCACACATACTTTCTTTAATAAATAGCAAAGTCTCTGGTACTGTTTGTTTGCTACCATTTAAATGTTGTAGTAATGAAAAATGTATTTTCATTTGAAATTTTTTTATTAGCTTAGAAATATGTAAACAGGAATTTTGCATTACTGTATTTTTTTAGTTCATGCATTCTCTCCTTAAAATGTAATTGAACAGAATGTAGTTATATATTTTATGCTGGTTCTCTGACAGATTTGTTTATGAACTTAGTTTTGCTCTCTTCTTTTACACAAGATCTAGGCTCTTGCTCAGACCCTGAAAGCACTGGATCTGTTGAACAAAAGCAAGCACCCAGTAGAAAGTGTTTAGGTTTGCGACAGAAGCGCTGCTTTCGCTGCAAGGGATGTTGCAGAGAAGAGGACTGTGGAAGATGTGTGTTTTGTCTGGATAAACCAAAATATGGAGGACCCAATAAAAAACGTCAGAGCTGCATGTAAGTGGAAGAGAGATGCTGGTCACTGGATGCCAGGTTTATAAATGTTCTTATACATTGATGTCCAACAGTGGGAATTTTTACATGGTTTTGGATCACTAGTGTGATGGCTATCCATCTAACACTAGCCAGATTTTCAGCCAGACTTTCAAATTAAATACAAGGAAACTAAAGGGGAGTGGGGTTGGACAAATTCTTCCCACACTGCAGCTAATCAAATTTCTTTTCCTTTTTAGCTATAAGAAGTGTGCAAGGATAGAAGAGAACAAAATGAAACGGCTGAAAGGTATGGTTATGGTTATTGCATGAAAAAAATACAATGTAGAAAAACATGACTGTTCTTTTGGTACAGATGTTCACCTTACCCTGAGACTGGTGTATCAATTAGTTAATTATACCTGGATGTTCTATTTGAGATACATGTGGTCAAGATAGCCATGACCATGTATAAAAGAAACACTCCACAAATATCAGTTAATATAAATACTTGGGTACTCAGTATTTGTCCATCGTGTCTTACGTTTTGTCTTACATATTGTTGAATGAGCTCAAGTTTTTTTCAGATCACTTTTAATGTGTAGCACACATTAGCTGATAGCTCTGGTATTGAAAAACTTTATGGTCCTCTGTTGAGTTTCACTGGGCTACATTAATGACAGATTCTTTTGGCACTCAGTGTTAGGCTCCAGGAACAGTGATATTAATCAGTGGCATCTGTGGTGGTGCATAGTGGAGTGTAACAGTGTGACCTGCTATATATGTTTATAAACAATTATGCATTTCATTAAAGTTTTGTGTGATCTAGCAAGCAAGTTGATGCATATTGTGACTATCATGATAAGAATAAATATTGCCAAACTGCCCAGCTTTATTTTGTATTTTATAAAGCACTGGTAGAACTCACAGTAACAAGTATTGTTGCTCTTAATTCCAGATTACCCCCATAAATATTTTCCACAAACCAAGTTGCCAACCTCCAGAGTTTGAACACACTTTTTGCCTTACAGGTTAGAGTCTAGTAGTGAAATCGATATCCTCCAGTCACATACACTTATTTTTCATGGGTGATTTCATTTTCAAAGTCACTATTTCTAAGGTTTTTTTTATTTTTAAATAATAAAATATGTTGATGTCAAAACACTACACCCACACAAATTCAAGTAATGGCCCTATGTTCTTCCATGAATCAAAGTCTTAATTGCTCTCAGCACCACTTCTTTTCACTTTTCATTTGACCAATTCTCTTTTCCGCAGTTCAGATGAAGCGACGTCCCATTTCCTTGGCTGCATACCCCTGCAGCAGCGAAAATGAAGACGACGAGCAAAGTGGTGCAAGAGAGGACGAGGAGTCGAACAAAGCTGACCCTTCTAACACACTAAGCCCCACTAGGAGACAGCCAAAGCGGCAGGTCACACCACAATGCTACAGCAGCCTACTGGAATCTGACTCCACTGACACTGAGGCACCTAGTGAAGATGCAGGAAAAGAGCAGAGCATTAGTTTGCCTGTCAACCAGCCCAATGGTATGACTCTTTTTAGTGTTCCTGAAAACCAAGTGTACTGATGCATTTGTACCCTGTTTCCAGTTCTTTTTTGCATTGTAGCCCTGCTCTTTCTGTAATATGAGTCTTGACTACATTATATAGCATTTATGCTATTTGAAGTGCTTATACCTGGTAAGTACATGTGACTATTGTCATGCACTGTTTAAAAAGCTTGCTTTACACATTAGCTGTATAGCTGCAGTTCCTGCGTCTGCCAGGATGCTTGCGATTTGTAATATTTTTTCCTCCTGTAAAATGTACTAAGGAAACTATCAAAAAGTGTAATGTGACACTTTTTCTCCTTTCAAAAGATACCGCTCCACCTACCAATGTGCGAAACGAGGTGGCGAAGCCACGAAAGCCTGCCCTGCCGAGGGGGCTGTGGGGCCGTCGTCGAATTGAAAAGGTACTCTGTTACTGGAACTGCATGTTGCTTATTTATTCTTCAGTTTTACTCCACACTAATTGTTAGTTTTCTAAATATCTTCGCATCACTATAACACACTTTGCACTCTTAGCCTGTCCATAATTAGTGTAGTACCAAAAAATGTGCTTTAAGGGTAAAGGGTACTTCTCAGTTCAATTGCTAATGCTGTCAACTGATTTCTGTAAACATCTTGGGCCATCTTTCCTTAACATCTGTCTTGCCTTTATTTCTGCTTTAGTACCAGATAAATATTTTGTCCAAAGAATTGAGAGAAAAAACTAACTTGTGTAGTATTCCACATTCAGGATTTTTTCATAATTTTTCATTATTTTGTCACTTTCACTAAGTTGTAGTATTTTATACTGCATGACCTTGAATAAAACATTGGTTCATAAATCGTAATATTATCCGGTGTCTCTGGATAAATGGGGGTGACTTTGGACACATACCAGCTTTTCCACAGTCCGAACCATCTAAGGGTACAATGTTTACAACGAGTACTAAAAGTTTGCATTCAAATCAGGGCGACCAAGCAATCAAACACAGTTTATCAGTTTAAAATACTCACATTTTGCATAATAGTATATTGTCAGTATATGTTAAATTAATTTTACTACATCTGCATCTTCAGTTAGAGCAGTTGTGTACAGTTATGAGGCTTGAAGCCCTATAATGTTGAGTGATCACTCCGTTACACACTATACTAGTAATGTGCAAAAACAAGTTAATTTAGCACCAGATGTGGTTCTGATTGTGGATTAGTGTATAGTTGATTATTCAAATTTGCTCACTGTGCTGCTTTTCTTCTTCTAACAAAGTAGGCCTGTATGCTGTTTAGGCTTTGGTTCTTTTTAGAATGCAATAATATTGTTCCTCTTTTTCCCCCACAGCTGCAGTCTAACCCTGCATGTAATCTGTTAACATGGCATCTTTGATTAACCATAACTTATTCCTTGGGCAATCTCTTCTCTTGTCTTTTCTTCCTAGCCTTCTTTCCTGCTCTGAAAGTGCTCGTTCTCCTCTTTGTCTGCTCTGCATTGCTTTATTGCTGTGGTCATCTTGCAGTCCTGCTATAATACCCCTCCCTCCCCATTTTCCCCTCGTTCTACTGTCCCAGCTTCAGCGTTGCCCTCCCTCACAGGCCCAGGAGCCCAGAGAGCCCTCACCGACTCAGGATCCCTCCACACCCTGCAGCTCCCCAACTCCTAAGGGGGGCCCATCTCTAAAGCTCAAGCTGAAGCTCCAGCTGCGGCTGCACAGACTGCCACTTAGTGTGGTCCAAGCGGCTGAGTTGTCTGTGACCACTACGTCATGTCTGTCTGGTGCCATAAAAGCACAGGAACAGAAGGCGGATGGAAGGGAGCAGGTGGAAAAGAAGGGAGCGAATGAGCAAGCCCTTACTGACTTCCACTGTCTTACTCGTTCCCAGAGCTCAGCGGAGCACACACCGCCTAGAGTTCTGGCTGCACTGGCCAACGGCTTTGCCCAGCGGGACCCACAGGTGCAAGAATCGGCGCACAAAATCCGGGTGGACTACAAGGTCAGAGCGAGGCTGGCAGATAAACAGACTATTAAACATAAGTAAAGATTTCAGTTAATGTGTTTTCTGATGTGAAGGTGCTGGAAAATTATTGAGAGTGGTAATAAAATTTTTTATACAATAAAAAACGCCTAAGTTTTAGTGGTCACGATTGATTTGAATTGGTCATGCCAAATCATGTTGCTCTTATAGGGGAGAATGGGACACACAGCCAAATGTTCTCCAAGCATGTTATGCTGTCCAGTGACAGTGGCTGACTTTACATGATTTGGAGAAAGTGCATGCTAGCCTTCATCCTCCCAGTGTTGTTGGTATAGTGTGATGGGTGGAATTATAGACTACTAAATTGGGGAAATTTGATAGAGTGTGAGAAAGGGCAAACAACCCTCTCTCTCTGTATCTATCTCTCGCGCGCGCTCTCTCGTTTGTGACTTTTCCGGCGCGTGTGCCTTCTCTGTCTCTCTCTCATTCGTGACTTTTCCAGAGCACGCGTCTCTATCTCTCTCTCTGCCTGTCTCTCTCTTGCTCTCTCGTTCTGGAGCCCACGGATCGTCTCTCTCTCTCTCTCTCTCTCTCTCTGTCTCTCTCGTTCGTGACTTTTCCGTATTTAAACCTAGGGTTTATCTTTACATTTTCTTCAAGGGTAATGTATTAAACTGTTTAAAATGAAATGAAAGTGTTCTGGGAGCACATCTGGGGGCATATTTAGGGTTTAC
>JBBPDB010035082.1:0-11652 GCA_037974465.1 Brachypetersius altus | reverse complement strand
GAGGCAGAGAGAGAGAGAGAGAGAGAGAGAGAGAGAGAGAGAGAGAGGGAGGGGTCGAGGTAGGTGGGCGGGTAGAGGAGTACGATGCTTAGAGAGAGAGGAGAGAGCGAGTGAGAGAGAGAAAGAGGGATTCAGAGCATCGTGTGGATGTAGACGAGTGTCTGTCATTTTCCTGCAGGAGAAGAAAAATACAGTATTTGAGCTCCGGTGTTTGGTTCCAGCCTGAGTTAAACCCAGAAGTGGACGCACACTGCCAGGTAGGAGAGAACAACCTCTACTGTACCCACAGAGACTACACACTGTATCAGGAAGGGAAGAGCGACTCTACTTGTGTACTTGTGTGTGTGCCACAGAATACACAGCGTATGGTTTAAAAATGTGTATTAAACTTTATCTTATATTTGTACAAAAACACTTTTATCTTATAAATGAAACACTAAGAAGAGGCTGTATCTTTTAAACTCGATACAATATTGACTGGACAAAACTGGAACGACTCGAACTGAAAAACTGCACGGCCAAACCTTGTATCTCTGATTATAAGTTCATGATGTTATTTCATTTCAGTTGTGGAGATACAGTATTAAGGAGTTTTGTGTGTGTATATTTAGACACAACCATTGTAAACAAAGTGTGTGTGTGTTTGTGTGTGTGTGTGTGTGTGTGTGTGTTTGTGGCATAATCCGTGTAGAGTGTGTATCGGTAGGGCTGAATTCAGGACGTGTTGTGTATTCGCAGCAGCAGTAATGAGGAGTATAGAGCGGAGTGTGTATGAGTGTGTGTGCTTTAGGGGGTTGAATAACTTCAGTGGCTTCTTCTACCCGCTGTAGCGCTCTATTTCTGGCTCGGGCTCAAGGGACTTCATCTCTGCACATGAATAAAGGATTTCCTGTCGTTCGATCTTTCTCTCTATCACTCTTTCTCGCTCTCTTTCTCTCTCCCTCTCTTTTTCTCTCTATCTCTCTTTCTCTAAATCTCTCTCTCCATCGCTCTCTCTTAATCTCTCTCTCTCCCAATCTCTCTCTTTTTCTCTCTCTCTTTCTCTCTCTCTCTCTCTCTGTCTCGCCCTCTCTCTCGCTACCTCCCAATCTGTCACTCTCCCTTCTTTCTTTCATTCTCACCTCCCCCTCCTATCAGGCTCCTACCCACATTTCTCACCTTTCCTTGAAAGCGCTGTGATTGGATGTGTTGCTTTAAAGCAATAATTTTACCAAAAGGGTATTTTTTGAAGTGCGTTTCCAAGTATAGTTGATCATCCAATGCATGTTCTGTGTCTGAAGTTTGCTTAGGTTTGTACCAAAGCTATAAGCCCAACACCTCATCAATCAGTATACCTAAATCATTTCACACTCGCCTCAAACCATGTGACATTTTTAGCTTATATCAGACTTGTTTATGTGGTTCCTAACACTTTATGACACACTGATATCTATAAATATGGACACAACTCTGACACATTACTATACACAGAAGCAGCATCCATTTATAACCTGATTTTGTTTCTGGTTGTTGTGAAAGGGTTAATTACAATCAAATGCTGTAAGCCTGCAGACTATGCAAGCAACTGAGTTCTACTGTTCTATCTGCTCCAGGGTGGATAGACCACATAGCGATTGAAGGAACTGTTCAGTCAAATTTTACTTACGATAAACAAGGACAGCATGATATAATGCTAACTAGCTTGCATACATAATCAACAGACCAGGGCAGTCAAACATTCTAACACTGCTGTACATCAAAATGAATGGACACAAATTAGCATTTTGGTGATTTATGATAAACACTTTAATCAAAAATGCTAACCTGACTAAGAACAGATTAAAGTGAACAGCTAATAGTTCACAGCTGCTAATAGTAAACAGCTGTTTACTTCTGTCCATTTTTATCAGCGTTTTAATATTGCTGAATATGTGAATGTTAAACAGCATTCCGCATGAAGGTTAAAGGACTGCATGTGAATGATTTGTTATGGCAGTTAATGCAGATTTATTTACAATAAAATATTAGTCCAAAACCAACAGAACAGAAAGGTTGACATTTCATTTTTAAAAATGCACAAAAATATAAGATGGTGGTGAACATTCATCAGCTATTCACTGTTTGTTACATTGGCATGTTTGATATTAGTAGGTTCAAGTCATTTCCTTTAGCATTCAGTTCTTCCTTCATTTATAAACATGAAATAGGATTAATTACATTGCAAAGCTTGATGGTTCTGCTATATTTGCTCCATTGTTCTCCATAAAGGCATAACACTGCCTCAAATGCTCCTTTCTTCTATTACACACTTAACATAGAAATGAATTTGGTCCGGTTTCAAATGAACTCCATTCTCTCCTGCTTCCCGTCCTTTTCTCTGTCTTTTCTCTCTTTTTGTATCACTCACCGCTCCTGGAAAACGGATTTGTACTTCGAAGCATAGCCAAGGTGGCACAGTGAAAGGGCTTGGCTACTCTCTTCTGAGCTTTTGTTATACTGAAATATTTACATAAAGGAATATGTAAAGGATGTTTCCTGTTCATTTGGGCTCTCTTGATTATACATGCACATTCACACTTTGGTTTTTATACCTTTTGAGGATGTGAGATCATGCATACATCCTAAACGATGCTGTGAAAATGTTTGGGAAGGTGACCTGTAATGGCAGATATCCTTGAGGAAGGCCAGCTACAATGCAGTACTTCAACTAATCAGTCCTTTATTCAATTAAAGCAGGTATATATATATATATATATATATATAGATAGATAGATAGATAGATAGATAGATAGATAGATGGGAAAGAATGGGAAAGAGAAAGATGGAAAGACACATGCTGTCTTTCCCTTTATGTCTGGACCATTTCCCTGGTGACCAGTTTGGAATAAAGTTTTATACTAAGGGGGAGGGGATGTATGTGTGTGTGTGTGTGTGTGTGTGTGTGTGTGTGTGTGTGCCCAGCTGTGGTGTCATTAATTGTTAATGAGTGACTTAGGCAGACTGCCTTTTGATATGCTGCTTTTGTTTGGTTAAAGCCTGCTGTTGTGTGCTCTTCCGGAAAGAAAGCAGGGCGGCACGATAAACTGTTTGCTAACCGCTATGATGATACTGATCTTTGCAATGTCACAAATGAGCCCTCTGTATTTTCATTTATTTACTACTCTTTTTACAGTGCTGTTGAAGTACAGGCGTAATAGTTTTAATAGGTTTATATCAGTGGTGTATTTCCATTGTGCTCTGTACTTCTCTCGTACATTTGTTAATAACGTGCTTGCTTAAGCTTTATAACAAGACAAATTGGGCAAAAACTAGAGTGTAATATATGTCAGTGTGTTTCTCTTTTATGTTGCCTGTAAATGGCACAGTGAACTGTTAGCAGTCAAATGAGTGTACTGTTGGTCAGTCATGACCACACTTGCGCGTGTGTACACACATAAACGCGCACACATGCACGCACACACACACACAGCCTGAGTTCCCACCCACAGCACTGCATGCATGGAACAGATGATTAGAGCAGAAACCTGTGTGTGACATTTCACGAGCACGGTGAACCAACATATATGTGTGTGTGTGTGTGTGTGAGTGTGAGTGTGTGAGTGTGTGCTAGTGTGTCTATGTGAGCATGTGTGTGGATGTCAATGTGTGTTTGATTGGCTGTCTCTGTATTTGCTGCAGGGGAAAGATTATAGTCTCATGATCAACGAGAATTCTGCACCAAAATCTGCTCTGCTTAATCTCCTCATACACAAACACACACACACACACACACACACACACACACACACACACTGCAGATTTAGATAATCCAGAGGTTTTGGCCTGGTGTCAGAAATTAGCTGTCTGATTGTCCAGTTTAGTGCTGACCTGCTGTAAGGTCGGTCACATTCTCTGCAACTGAAGTCCATTCACACACACGGCCAGCACTAAACACTTTCAGCACCACACTCTGGACAGCGCCACATAGCAAGGCTTCATCACGCTCGCGTTTAATGAATTTAAGCAAAGTCAGTGTTTGTTTATTAAAGAAATGAAAGTGAAGAAATGAATCCTACACTCTAGCTAACAAAAAGACTTTTTTGAGGGTGTAAAATGAAAAAAAAAACTTAAAGCGTAAGAAACTGTTGTTTGTGGGGGTTTTTTGTTTGTTTTTTTACATGAAGCAAAGTGAAGTAAAGCAACTCAAGCAGGTCGGTTCAACCCAGATTTTACAGAAAGTGGACAGTACAAAGGTAAAAGCAACAAAACAGTAAATTAAAAGCTATGCAACACGACAAGATAAAAATAAAACATACATGTTACAGCTAATATGAAATACTGTATATACATTTGTATATGTCTTTAAATATATGTGTATACAATAAATGTGTGACACCACAAAAGCTCTGCTGCTTTGCCCCATAATCCAACATGGTGCGTCTCTCAGTCCAAATCAATAGAACTAATCCCTCCAGAGCTGTACTGAATATGATTTATAACCATGACTGTGTTGATTCGCTGGATTGATTCGAACATGTAATGTTTTACATCACAGTTACAATCCCCAACATATTGAGCAGGTGTGGAGTAATGATTCTGATTTATTGTTCCATTTAGTGTCCACTACTGGCAGTCTGTGAGCGCTAGCTAACATGGGACAGTGTTCCCAAAGGGTTTGTCTGGGACTTGTCATCACATTAATCAAAATATGCTTTTGGCATTGCCAGACACTTATGCATGTACTGCAGGCAAAGATTAGGTCGCATGAATCAACGTGACCTTTCAGCTCAAAGCATTTTGAAATGATACTTTGGCCAAAATCAAAGTTCTTTGGAGTGATGCAACTGAAAAAACACTTCTGGATGCCACCAGCAACCACTGAAAGATTCTTTATGGAACTATTGCTCCAAAGAATCATTCTTGTCCCTATTTTTTTTCAACAATTTTTTCTCTAGTGATG
Source organism: Brachypetersius altus (assembly GCA_037974465.1). NCBI lineage: Eukaryota > Metazoa > Chordata > Actinopteri > Characiformes > Alestidae > Brachypetersius > Brachypetersius altus. The sequence continues at coordinate 6,734 of JBBPDB010035082.1, read as the reverse complement.
TTATTAGAAGCCTCTCCCTTGTAGCATCTTACTGAGCCAAAGTCTACAAACATGTCTTCAAACCGAAGTGGCACTGGGTAGCAATTTGCATATCGTTATTAGCATAGTTGAATAGGCAATAGGTAGGTGTGTTTTTCAAGACTGTTAAAAGAAGAACTCAGTCTCTCAGTCTCCGTCTCTCTCTCTCTCTCTCTCTCTCTCTCTCTCTCTCTCTCTCTTTCTCTCTCTCTCTCTCTCTTTCTCTCTCTCACACACTCTCTTTCTCCCCTCAGTACTCATTTAGGGCAAGGATTTCATCTGTTCTCCCTCCGTCTCTATGATTTGCTTCCTCCCTCTCTCTCTGCCTCTGTAACCCTGTAGTACACATCACCAAGTCACTGTGTCGCTGTTGTCTATGTTGCCGCCAGCTTGTGGGCACTGCTAATGTAATTTTGAGGAAGTAGAGTACAAATGCATTGACAGGACATGCATCAGTCTCTCCTCTTCTCCCTTTGTGTTTCTCTTTCTCTCTGTCTCTGGCTTGCTCTTACTGTTCTTCCTTGTTCTTCCCTTTCTTTTTTACTCCAATAACTCTCTCTTTCAATCTTTCTTTCTAACTCTCTCTTTCGGTCTCTCTTCTTCTCTTCTCTGTCCTTCTCAGCACCTATCTCTCTTCTATTCACTCTTATTCCCTCCAATTCTATCGTTCTCTTTTTTCTCTCTCTATCTGTCTCTCTCTAACTCTATCTTTCTGTTTCTCTCCTTCCATCCCTCCTACTACTCTCTCTCTTCTACTCTCACACTGCTCAACCATCTTATCCTGTCACTCTAGTCATAAAAGAACAGTCACACCCTTGGCAGTCCATCACCTCACAGCTTCTCCTCCCACATCACCATCACAGCTGGTGGGTTGATCTTTTAGTCACTGCTCCTCTTCATCAGCCAATCAGGACACAATCCATTGCTCCTTACTGGTCATTGTTGTTGTTAGTTTAAAGTATTTCTGAATATCTAGTTCTATATTACTGTGGGGCTTTTCCTATGATTTTTGTATTATTTACACCTGATTCAAAATAAATTAATAATCATTATTATTATCAACATCATTTTACTCTTCTGTTTTTGCTATTTTCAGAGCGTACTATAATGTTGCTGTGGCAGTAAGGTCCAGGTGGGCTTTAACAGTGGATTTTTCACAGGTGGGCCAGCAGAGGCTTTCGACAGATGGGTTCAATAACGGGGGGGTGGGTGGGGGGGTTGTTGGCGTAAGAGAGAAAAGTAGAAACAAAGCATAAGAGAGAGAGAGAGAGAGACAGATGAGAGAGGAGAGGGACAGAGAGAGGGAAAGCTGAAGGTGGAGGGATTGTTACATTTCACTGAACTGCAGCTGTCCTCTTTGCGCTGAAGCGTGTACATCAGCGGTCTGGATGCTTCTCTAGATAGAAGATGGGCTAAACATTAAAGTTAAACATTAAAGCAGTTATAGGGAAGCGAAATCTGAATCACACAACCCCCAGATCCACCGTAACTGAAAGAAGGCTAGTGTAGCAAACTAAATAATCATTCAGCCAGGCATGAGTGTTATGAAAAAGTAAAGTTATAACGACTAACAGATGCATCAGCCATTAGAGGGCAGCGGAGTGTAATGATCTTTGCTAACATTTTTAGCTGAAGCCAACATTATTTAGTGAATTATTTATTCTTCCAGGTGAGTAAATAACATTCATTTGTGGAGCCCCTAGTGGGTGGGGCAGCTGGTGGCCTAGTGTTTAGGGCATACCCCCTGCGGCCTTGGGTTTGAATCCCAGGTCTGCTGGTGGCACCACTGAAGTCCCCTGGGAAAGGTACAGTCCCCACACACTGCTCCCTGGCACTGTGTTCCTGCCTACCTACTGTTTCACTTGGTGAATAGGCTAAATACAGAGGAAGAATTTCATGCTGTTCACACTGTGTATCACGGTGTGTTCATGTGTGGCCAAAATAGACACTTTAAAAATAAATATTAATACATTTTATTTAAAGGCGCGTTTCTGGCACACAAGCACACCATACAATAAAACTAGTGCAACAAACAGTCAAAATAAATAAATATTAATAACAGACAAGAAAAAATAAAGAATCAGAGACAGAAAGGACGCTTGAACAGATGGGTTTTGAGTGTGGATTTAAAGTGTAAAAATGAAGTGATGTTTTTGAGGTCAGGTGGTAGTGAGATCCAGAGCTGGGGAGCAGAGCGGCTGAAAGCTCTGCTCCTCATAGTGGTAAGATGGGCAGAAGAGACAGTTACGTGGATGGAGGAGGAAGATCTGAGGGTATGCGAGGGAGTGGCAATAAAAAGTGAGTGACAATCTAGTCATACGTGAACAGCACAAAATACTTCCTCTGCATTTAACCCAGGGGGCAGCTACGAACACAGCACACGGGGAGCAGTGTGTGGAGACGGTACCTTGCTCAGGGTTCCTCAGAGGTGCCTAGCGGTCTTGGGAATCGAACCCGCAACTTCCTGATCACAGGGCAAATGCCTTAACCACTAGGCCACCAGCTGCCCCAATATGAAGGAGGTCAGATAGATATGGCGAGGCAAGGCCGTGAATGGTCTTAAAGGTTAAAAGAATAATTTTAAATGCAACCCAAAAAATTTAACTGGGAGCCAGTGGAGCTGCTGCAAGACGGAAGTTCTATGATGGATAGAAGGAGTTCTTGTAATGATGCGGGAGGCTGAATTCTGGATCAGTTGAAGCTTGTGGAGAGTTTTTTGAGGAAGACGTAAAAGCAGGGAATTACAGTAATCCAGACGAGAAGTGACCAGACTGTGAACGAGGACGGCAGCAGTGTGGGGGGTAAGAGAGGGGCGGAGACGGTTGATATCACGAAGTTTACAATATGTAGACCGGATAATATTGTTGATATGAGATTGAAAAGAAACAGTACTGTCGAGGATGACACCCAGACTCAACCTGTGGAGAGGGGGAAACTGAGCAATTATCAATATCAATAGAGATACTGTCAGCTTAGATAATGTTGATTTGGTACCAATAAGGAGAACGTCTGTTCTATCACTGTTTCATTTAAGGAAATTAGATGAAAAACAGATTTTTATTTCAGTCAGGCAGTCAGTAAGGGAGGAGGGTGGGAGGTTGGAAGTGGGTTTACTGTTCAGGTAGAGCTGGGTGTCATCTGCGTAGCAGTGGAAACTGATGTTAAATTTGCGAAAGATATTGCAAAGAGGAAGGAGATAAATAGTGAAGAGGAGGGGCCCTTATACTTTATGATAACATTATAAATCACAAGGTAACCCTAGGTAACCCTGGCTAGCTAGGTAGTTCCTGCTAACATTTTTAGCATCAATGCATCTGCCAATCACAGTAAACACAGTAAACCATCTAATCAATCAGAAGAACATTTTACTTTAAATTGAATAATTCTTCACATATCTCATTTGCAAAAATTCATTAAAGGCATCTTTATGTAAGTGACACTGATTCTTCTCAGGAGCCCTTTGGTACTTTTAGTGTTGAGTGAATGGTTTTTGAGTGTATGAATGGTTATGAGGTATAAACAGGCAAAGTGCTTCCACAACCTTGAATGCCGCAACCCGCCCTTTGGCTCACGATTAAAAGAATCTATTTCTGAATGCACAGGCTGACACACTCACACATGCACACACGCACACACGCACACACACACTCACACACTCACACAGACCAACACACACTGACTTCCTACCTGACAGCCCCCATTAGCAGTGTTATATAACAGCTTCTTTACAGCCTCCTTTATCTGCCCTCTCTTACTCACATGCACTGATGAGCCTTTAAAACTTTTTAGCCTCTAATGACGAAGGCATGACCTTCATGTCGTCGCTCTTCAGTCAGCCGAAAGGTCAATGGACTTCTCCCCACTGTGGTTTAAAGCTATCATTTGCAGAAGAAATATCACACACATAGTATTCCTCTATTCCCCTTTACTTAAAAATAGACCAAGTTATCAAGCCAGCAAACAATAGATGCGCACATTATAATGTGCTAAATAGTAAACCTACTATACTAATACTATTAGTGGAACCATGTATCCAATCTTGGATTCTAGATCACGGAACACTGCTCAGTGTCTAAACCTCACCTAGAAGAGAAAGGAATGTGCTACCTTGTGTTTCTGTACGTCTCAGGTATAAACTGTGCAGCAAAAAACTAGAAGCATCTTAAAGCCTGAATTGTCTATTTTGCCCATGCTCATAAGTAACAGTATGCCAAACAGTATCAGAAACCGCATAAGCAAGTCTATCATACTTTAATAAGCTTACTTGTTAGCTACATTTGTCTTGTAGCTCCAGTGCTGCTTGATTTTTTCACCATCTGTTGCTTTAATGGAAGTAGATGGAGAGCTTTTTTAAGAGCCCACAATGGATTGAAACCTTAAGAAGCATGCCTGTATTGACGATTGAGAAAGGCACCGTGTTTTATCTGTAAAAGCTTGTCTTTTTTTTCTCCCTCGTGCCTCTCTCGCTTGTCGTTCATTGATGTGTTCACTGGAGGGGCAGATTATTCGGCCTTTGGAGTAATTACTGCTGTAAGCCGTCCATTTGCGAGGTCATATCTGGTCTGACATCGGTTACGCCAGTGTGGACCATGTTAAAAAGAGAAACGTCCTGAGTGCATCTTTCCTCTCATCATTTTGTGTGCTGTCTTTTGATGTCAGAAGCGTATTTATTTATTTATTTTTTTACTGGATATTGTTTACTATGCAAATTAGTCATTTCGCTACATGTATTTACACATACATCTAAAACATTTAATGCAATATTTAAATGACTAAATATCTAAATCCTTCCCAACGCCGCTCACCAGACACTGTTTTTTGGATGTAAATTGTCAAATTTAGAAGTACGGTATCACCGCAAAGTGACTTGCATTTTAATGGCTTTCAACAGTATATTTAAAGAATATGGTGACATTTCTGATCAAGCCAAAAGCCTAAACCCTGTTGCCATCAGCCCTGTTGTTGACCTGTCAATCAACCCTGATGGCATCAGGCCCTTTTCTTAAAATCATCACATGGCAGCAACATTAGCATTTCTGCTGATGTGCAAATTCTCAGCTACTTATTTGAATACTGCTATTTAAGCTGGGACGAAACCGATTGTTGCTGGGACAAGGCCATCAAAAATGAAATGGAGCCACGCAGTTCATATTCCTGTGTGACTTGCCTCTGCCTGTAGCCAGGCATGCTCGTAAAACCAGCAGACTAGTAATCTAATGGGTGGGGTCTCAACAGATGAGAGACAGTTCTATGCAAATTGGCCCAGTATTACGTCACAATGGGCTCATCGTCCAAACAGCTCATTTTGAAAGGGTCTGAAACTGTGAAGAATAAAGCTAGTGATATCTCTTTATATGAGAGTGATTTTGTGCAAAGAACTTCAGGAACATGTTTTGTATAAAACTTGTTTTTTTTAAAAAAAAGTGAGTTTTGCATAATATGTCCCCTTTAAAATTTCACACCAACGCCAAACAGATCAGTGCTATTACTAGTCACTTATTCAAAGACTATATAGACCTTCTTTCAAGGCCGATTGAGGTTAGAAAGGTTTTTTGAGGGACGTTGGTCGCCGTTTCCAGTTCATTCGTTGCTCAGCGGGGGTTTGTACAAAATTCAAAAGCAATCAGTCTCTTTTGTCCTCTGTAAAGACCCGTACTGCATACCAATCGGCTCCATTAGCTCACGCACTGTGTAGGGCACTATACGTCAAGTAGGGAGCCATTTTGGTTTGGGCATTTTCACTCGAGCAGCTCGGTGGATTTAACACAGGAATGACAAAGGAGAGCAAAAAGCCAGCAGCTTTTTTCTTTTTTCTTTTTCTTATTCTCCCTCTCTCTCTATCTCTCTCTCTGTGTCTATTTCTTCCTCTCTCTTAGTCCCCCCTCTCTCTCTCTTCATCTCCTCTCTTCTCCTTCTTCTTCTGTGTTCACTTTCTTTCCATTCTCTCTATTGTCCCATGCTTTCTTTTTCTCATTTTGCTCTCTCTCTCACATATTTATTTTTCGCCTCTTTCTCATTCTCTTTTCAATGTCTTTGCAATCTGTGTCTCTCTATTCCTCTCTCTTAGTCTCTCTCTCCACTCTCTCTATATATACTGTATCTCTCCTCTCTCCCTCTCTCTCTCCTCTCTCCCTCTCTCTCTCTTCTCTCCTTCTCACTCTCTTCTCTCTCCACTCTATATATATCTCTCCTCTCTCTCTTTCTCTCTCCTCTCCTTTTCACTCTCTTCCCCTCTTTCTCTCTCTCTCTCCCTCTCTCTCTCCTCTCTCTCTCTCTCTGCCCTCTGCTTTCTTTCTTTCTTTCTTTCTCTCGTCGTGATTAATGATCAGTAGATACGCATCATGCATCCCCTTGTTCTGTGTTCACCTGTGTGGAATGCAGGCTGATATTTGTGTTGTTGTTCCTGAAAAACTTTAGCTAAATTAATTGGATAAAATCAGCATATCCACCTCCATCAGCTTGAAAAGAGAGTGTTGTGGATTGCCTTTGGCTCTTCCTGATCCAGACAGATAGTAAACCCAGTTCATGCTTGTGATTGTCCCAGTCTAAAACAGCAAAAATATCTCAACACCATACAACTTTTCTATTTGAATAATTAAGGTTCTAAAGAGTTCTAGGCATCCTGATGAAATACACACACAAACGTACACACACACACACACACACACACACACACACACACACACACACACACACACACACACACACACACACAC
>JBBPDB010035053.1:0-11654 GCA_037974465.1 Brachypetersius altus | reverse complement strand
ATTCAAACGACTGTAACTTGACAACCGTTTAAGATACAGCTTTGACCAAGATATCATTTTAAAGCTTATTTTCTCATTTAATGATCCCAAATTTTGAATTTTGGGTCACTGTGACTCATTTTGCAAGATCAGGTCACATAGAAACTAAGTTATATTGTTTACTTCACCCATTACTTGGTGATTCAGCCCGAGAGTCATATTTATTTCACAAACACATTCAAGTCGCCAAAGCTTTTAGCAAGCAGGCAGTGATCTGAGCAGAACATTATTCCCCCTCAGTCATAAATATTGTCATGGTTACATATAACAGATTCTAATTCTAATATTATATGAGAGAAACCCAGAGCCTTATACACAGATCAGGAATACAGAAAGTTGAAGAAAGGTAACGTTTCTGACAGCATGGAGATGCTTGCAGCTGCTCCAGAACATCTCTTTCTATTGGCTTTCCTACACAGAGTTATGTGTGCAGTGGAACCTATGGCAGCACTCCCTAGAGAGAGTGTCTGGATACTTTTGGACACAGTGTATGTCAGGTTATTCATGTTATGGTGAAGCTGCGATGCAGCAGAGTGCTTTTTGATGTGCTCACCACACATTGTTCCCTTTCCCAGCCGGCATCACTTGGCAAGCTGTGTCTCTTTGATAGAGTTATGTCACTTTGACATTCCCAAACTGTGCTGAGCTACAAAGTCAAGCTGTCATAATACGCTGTGTCAGTGCTTTTTAACCCGTAGGCTGCTACCCCCCAAGGGCCGCTGTGTTACCAGTTTTGTCAGTCAGGGGTCTGTGCGGATCAGTCAAGTTCTTCCACACTAAACTCATATCTGTACAGAGTTTGTTTTGAGCACTGGGGCACAGTCATGAAGGAATAGAAAAGGTTCTTCCCCAAACTGTTTACCCAGAGTTGGAAGCATGGTGTTGTTTAAAAATGTCCTGGTATGTTGAAGTATTAAGACTGCCCTTCATTGAAAGTAGTGGGCTTAGCCCAAACCCTGAGAAACAGGTGTTCCAATACTTTTGCCCATACAGCTAATCAGTTTCGACCAAATTTGATACTCATATTTTCTAAGAATAATTTTACCTCCACATGAGGGTATTTGTAGAGTAAAGTAGCCCAAGCTTTTACTCATTCCACTTCACATCTAAGAGGACAACAAATGACCCGACCCAAGACTAGACCCAAGTCATGGTTTCGAGAACTGAAAACAGCTGGGAAACTGGGGGCTTTATAGAAAAAAGTTCTACTGTTTTCTCTAACTTTTATAATAAATGTACTAATTGGGGGCCTTCATCATGTGATCTGGGTACCATAAACTGTCCAAACAGTATCGAATTTTTTTGTCTAACGTCCTTTTAAAAATGCCAAATATTATTGTGATAATTATGTACAAATGTGACGCATAGAATTCACCCATCTTCGATAAATGTATATCGTAGTACACAAGGTTTCTGGAGTTCACTGCACAAATATGCGTTCAAGCCAAATTTGGTAATATTAATAATAATTACTTTTTTTTATAGCACCTTTCTCAAACTCAGGGTTGCTTTACAAATAGTGTGCAACAGACAGTAGTAGACAAAACATTAAACAGGGCAAATTACAACAGCATTAATTACAAGAAAGTTCAAACAGGAAGCAGAATCAAGAATTACAAGAAGAGACAAAACACTGAGAGAAAATATTAATACGGTTTTGAAGGAAGCAAGAGAGGAAGCATTACAGAGTCCTTAGGGAGGGAGTTCCAATGTTTAAGAGTCCAGCACAAAAAGATCTACAACCGATTGAAGTTTGGCAAGATTTGGGGACTTTAAGCAAGCCAAGTGTAAAAATAGAGTTATGTGAGGTTATGTGCCATTCCAGCTTAGTCTTGTGCATTTTGGCCTTTTAAGTAGTCAGGAGCTGCCTGCTGTTACTGGAAAGGGTTTTTTGACTGACATGCAAAATAAGCATCCTCTGCTATAGGTTCTCAAAATGGACTTACAATAAATACACACCTGGCATGTGCCTGTAAACGCTGGAGGATATGTAGCATAAGAGCTACAAAAACGTTTAGAGAAAATGGTTTAAAATAAAATTTAAATGTGATGCAGTGAAGTCAGAGCGGTCAACTGCGTGCAAAACTGTGTGTTCCAGTCCTGCTGCACCAGTCCAGCATCAGCCCACACAGGTGATGACGACAGGTTGGAGGTGTGTCAAGTTCTTTTGTGTGTGTTCAAAACTGAAATGTGAAACCAAAATTAACTGCATCAAATCTGTCCAGTGCAACAAAAACATTAACTTTTGTTCGAACCTTGAGTAAAAACACCCCAATTGAAAACGTTCCAAAGTGAAAACCAAAGCAAAATAGTGAGAGAGTGGTCCATTCCATATTTATGATGCATGCACTTGATTACAAACCAATTGTAGCTACTTATTTCTCTTATTCTTCAACAAGCCACAGATGAAAGACAGTTGTGTTTGTTAAGCCAATCAAGTGCTTTAGCTGTAGAAAGAATTTCTGTTGATGCCACCATGTCACTCTCCAAACATGTTCATGCAATATCTTTTCGGTCTTATGTGGTTCTGCCAAAACTTCTGGAGGTCCAGATGTTTTGATTGTGCAGAAACAGAGTTTTGTGATTGAACATCCTGCAGTTGCCAGCTGTGTACAGGGCTGCCAGCATCTGCGCATTTTAAGTTCATATCTACTGTCTAAGGCAGGAGCAAATGTGTAGTTACTTGCTGCTGTGAAGAGATCCCACCTGTCTGCTGGGAAGAGTTAACCTGGCCATGACGAGGCCTGGCTTTAGTTACCTTACAACAGAACAGGCAACTAAGTATACTATATGGACAAAAGTATTGGGACGACTGACCATTACACCAACAGGGACTTTAATGCCATTGCATTCAAATACATAGACTTTAATATGGAGTTTGTTCCCTCTTTACAGCTGCTTCCCCTCTTCTTGGAGGGCTTTCCACAAAATGTTGGAGTTTCTGTGGGAATTTGTGCCCATTCATTCTGTTGAACATTTATGAGGTCAGACTCTGATGTTGGACGAGAAGGTCTGGCTCACAATCTCTGTTCCAGTTCATCCCAAAGGTGTTGGATGGAGTTGAGGTCAGGGGTCTGTGCGGATCAGTCAAGTTCTTCCACACTAAACTCATATCTGTACAGAGTTTGTTTTGAGCACTGGGGCACAGTCATGAAGGAATAGAAAAGGTTCTTCCCCAAACTGTTTACCCAGAGTTGGAAGCATGGTGTTGTTTAAAAATGTCCTGGTATGTTGAAGTATTAAGACTGCCCTTCATTGAAAGTAGTGGGCTTAGCCCAAACCCTGAGAAACAGGTGTTCCAATACTTTTGCCCATACAGCTAATCAGTTTCGACCAAATTTGATACTCATATTTTCTAAGAATAATTTTACCTCCACATGAGGGTATTTGTAGAGTAAAGTAGCCCAAGCTTTTACTCATTCCACTTCACATCTAAGAGGACAACAAATGACCCGACCCAAGACTAGACCCAAGTCATGGTTTCGAGAACTGAAAACAGCTGGGAAACTGGGGGCTTTATAGAAAAAAGTTCTACTGTTTTCTCTAACTTTTATAATAAATGTACTAATTGGGGGCCTTCATCATGTGATCTGGGTAGTGCTAGTTCATAAGGAGGATTTCACTCAGGGACAAAGATAGAAATGTAGATGTCAATGGCAGGATTTTTCAGTCGGTGTCAAATCAGACTGCAATATTTAGGGTTGGTAAGACCAGCAACTCCTTGTACTGCTGTGGAAGGGAAGGGAAGGTGAAAGGAAGGTGAGTGTAGTAAGGCGTGATTAGATTGTCTGTGAACGCTGGCTGCTGTGAGGTCCCTGAGATTATGAGTCTTAGATTTACCTCTTATGGTATAAGACCTGGCATCACTTACCCTCTGCAGCATCTTGATTGCTCATTTTTGCGCTGCCCTCTGACTTCCTCCTGCGTTTGTCCATTTGTCTTTTCTTCACCTTGTTCTGCGCTCAGAGACTTGATCTGATTGGCCGTAGAGCTTTGACATGAAAACCCGAATGGATAAAAGTGAAACATGTTATCTGAGACTGTCTAGCTGAGGCCGGAGGTGATGATGTTTGGTTAGCCTTTTTTTTGGCGACTGCTGCACAGTGATGTCAAAAAAAGACTTTTTCGAGGCCAAAAGACACCACACTTTGATCAACAATTACAGGAAATTTGTCATTAAAATGAGATCATAAAGTAAATCATCCTGAACTAATAAGATAAAAGGGTCCAGTTTGATTCCAGACTTAATTTAAGGTAAGAGACAAAGCATTAAGCACAGCTGCATTTACATACAGCCATACAGACGATCAAGGAAACCCAACAAAGGCAGTAATACACACCTGTGTGGGTGGCTGTGTTTATCTGTGTGAGACCTGGGTGGGGGTTGAGATTGGTGTGGGGTTGTGTGTGTGTGTGTGTGTGTGTGTATGCTGAGAGTTATAGGGTGTGGGTGTTTGCGTCTTTCGATCTTTATTTGTGTGTCTGTGTGTATAGAGATATTGGTATGTGGGCAGCTGTTTGCATTTCTGTGTGTGTGGGTATGTGTGTGTGTGTGCGTGTGTGTGATTGTAGGCCTGTGTTTCTCTTCTCCTGCAGGAGAGCCATCTCTCTGAGGCTCTGCATAATTCAGTAGGGGTCTCCAGTTACACGCGCCCTCACTAAGAGGCAGCTTGCTGCAGGAAAATCAGCCACGACTCGGTGAAATATTGATGCTATAACTGCTTTTAAATGCAAAACTTCACAATCAGTCTCCGAGTATCAAATGCAGCAGTCGATGCGGCACTCTGCAGGGGCCTGTGCTGCTGTGTGATCACGCATGGACGTCACCACCACCATTTGAGCACTCTTAATTGGCCTCTGTGTGGAACATCAGACACCGGCTTCTGAAAGACACCAGAAATAAAAGCCTTTCCTCTGCTGGAGTTTCAGTCGAGTGTGAAGTGTGATGGCTTGCCTGATAATCCAGAAAAGGTTGGAGAATCAACATATAGATCTTCGGCTAGAATTTTCTGCCTGAGCTTTAAAGAGAATGGGGTTATTGTCACCCATTGGAATCGCACAAGGCCTTCTTGCCCTGGGCTAAAATATCAAAAATGACGAACGCATTAAATGTGAAACTTTATGGGTTTTCCAAAAAGAAGAAAGTCTGAACAATAACACATTTCGAGGTGGTATTGCACACTCTAGACTCTTTTTTTATTTGAGCCTTGTCTGTTTTTAATTGGAGCCTTTCAGTTACACAGTCTTTATTTTCCAGGTGAAAATAAAGTGATTATTATTCATCTATTTGTAAAGAGAATTTATTTGTAAAGAAAATGTTTTTGCTCGTATTATTTTCCCTCAATCTTTTCGGTTTGCTGTTGGAGGGAGTGTCTAGGTGTAGGGGTGTAGTTGTAGCACCAGCCCACCTAGGAATTTGTTTTCAGACCTTACACTAAAAAAATGACTGTAATTCAGAAATACTGATAGAAATAGCAGAGAAGCTTCATTCAGAGTGGCAGGCGGCAGTGTTTTTCCTAACAAGATCTCACTTGGCCTGATCATTGGGGGTCTTGAAGATTGCTTGGAGGCAATGTGTGATGCTTAAAACTCCATACACAACTTGCTGTTGGCAGGATTGTGGTGTTTTGAGGATCTGAAGAGCAGTATGCCTGTATTTTGACCAGTTGGAGTAGTTTAACTGCAGGGCATAGGCTAGTTTTCACCTCCTACTCAATTCCACACTCCATTTCCCTGAACTCTAAAGCAATTACTTGCAACCTAGTTTCAGGCCGTTAGCATACAGGGCATTTATATTCATGCAGCCCTGTGTTATTAACCTCATTCTCAGGTGGATCCCTGAAGGCGTTGAGCATTTAAGAAACCATTCTTCATGTGTATCGAGAAGGTTTGGCCCGAATGCCAAAGTTCACAGAGGTGATGCACTGAATGGAGCCTTCATATCCTTGGGCTCCTTGGGCCAGAAGCTTCTGGAGTTGTTACCTTAACAACAATGCTCCATTCAGATGCTGGATGAGGGACTGAAATGTGAGAGGACAACAGGGCCTCATCATTTGATTACCAAGCAGACAGGTGGTAACCAAATACCATTTGGGTGTCTGAGGAGCTGGTGAGGAGTGAAAAAGGTGTCATGGTCCGAGAGGGTTAGCTTGGCTTACAGCTCCCGGTGTTTAGCTGCAGTTGGACTATGATATCAGGGACTGTAATATTAATTAAGAAGGGGATTATCAGAGAACTTGGCAGCGTTTAAGGCAGAGATGCTACACACTCAACCTGACTTTCCGAACAAGGTAAGCAGAACCCTTGCATTCCAAATTTATAACCCTCATTGGATGTCTTGTCAAGAAGGCAAGTTGAAGGAACAGCAGCACTCTTTCCATGTTCTTTCACTCTCACTGTGTCCTCATATGAACTTCCTACCTGCAGTGTTCTCACTTCCTAGATGTGTTCCACACTGATTTATCTGATGGATCTTTATTCTCTCTCGTGAACTTGTTTTTCATTGAACGATGGGTTTCTTTACTTTTTATTCTTGGTTCCTCTCAGTGTTTCCTCATACATTTCTGCTTGAGGGGGCTTTTAATGCCACTACGACCTTCGGCATGATCATTATGGATTCGGACTCGTATTTCTTGAAAGCTGCTTTAGTGTTAAGAGCTATTCATATAAAATGCAACTGAAATGGATTTGAATTTGGTGTGGAAACGACCTTTTTTTCCTATGCTGTTATCTAACCGAGATTGGATCCGTAGTCGCATTGCCGTATATATAATAGTTGGTCAGAACTCGGCCTCAGCAGAAATATGTGACTAAATAAAACTCTGCTTTGATGAATAATAAATGCTCTGTGTTGCGCTCTTCTGAGCCCGCACTCAAAACAGCAAATTTGTTCCTCGCTCTGTTTCTATAGCGTGTCTATAGTGAGATTATGAACATTCTTCAAGTAGGCCTGTTTGTTATTTAAGCTCCTTCCGCTTCCTTATGGAGAAAATACTTTATCTTCCTGGCAGTGCTTGCTGCGAAATTACATTTCTTGACAAAACATGGTGCACAATGCAAGATAGGTGCATCTCTCTGAGCAGTCGCATGCTGGTTGAAAGGGTGAAAGGAGTCAGGAAGACTTTTTTTTCTTCGCATCTCGCTTTGTGTACCGCCACCTACAAAGGCTGAGTACACAGCTCTGAGCCTCATGTAAATATTCAGAGGGGTCACCGGTTCTCAGACAAAGACTGGATTAAACAGCTTTATTCAGGCGAGCGTAATGTCATTCCCCTCAAAGACTTTGAGGGAAGCTGCTTTTATGATAAGCTGAAGATTGATTTTTAGGCCTTGAAGCTCCGGTGCTATGGCTCCAGGCTTGTCTTTATGTTGTTTGAGTAGTTTATGGGAGACTCTAACGAGCCCTGGTAGGTCAGGTAGTGTTTACAAGCAAGGTGCAAGAAATCCATACGCTTCCTCATGTCCTGGCTTCAGTCAGAGCTGGTGACTGTGTTTGAGTGGAAGAGACCTGAGATACTGAGCTGGGATGTCCCGTTCTTTTAGGAAGCAGCTCTGGAAGCAGAGCGTGGCCAGAGTGTTAAAGGTAAGATATGGATGCAGTGTGTGTCGGGACTTCTGAGAGTTTTCTCATTTCAGGTAACCTTGAGTTTCACCTGCCTGCTAAATGAATTCGGTAAAGGCTGATGGCTCATATTTGCTTTGCTCTCCCCATGCTGCTGTGAGTCCTTGCAGAAGTATATTGGTGGCGATGCAAGGATTTTGTCTTACCATCAGTCCTCATGTCAGGCTTTTCTGCTTTATTGGCTTTGCTGGACACTGGTGCCTTACGGGTACGTGGGCTGTTATTAGAGTGGGCTTGCTGTTTTATTTGTCAGTAACGCATCAGCCTTGATTGTGTTTGTTCTTGGTTTTCTTGGAATAAGGCTGTTACAATGAGAACTCAATGTTTGATCCAAAGCTGATTTATGTAATTATACTTGCCTGTTGCTCGCTGCCAGTTAGAAGCATTAAAATGGCACAATCCTGTTTGCAAATTGCATTTTGATTTTAACACTTAAAATGTTTTTTTTGACATATTTGTTTTCCTTTGGACCAGCAAACCACTCTGCACCACTTTCCCTGCCCCTCGGTTGGCATGGATTCATGTGTTTGTGGGCTCGTGTTTAAGGGACTTGTTTACTTCGCTCAGAAAGCTCCTTGACTGCGGTCGCCTTCGTGTGTCCAGTCGCTAGGCGACGACTGTATGGCCAGGGAGGAGTGCCCTGCGCTTGCTAAGTGCTCCTGACCGTTCTGCAGGTCAATAACCGACGTTGCCTCCTGCTTGTTCAGGCTTGTTTAGCTCCTACTGGATCCTCTGGTGCGTGACCTCAAGCTAACACCATTAGCAGTTTGTGGGCTATTCCTTTAGGACCATCGGCGCAGGGCATTAATGAGTTACTGTATAAAACATACAGTATAATTGTGGGGCTTTGTTGGGTCGTTGGGGATACAGACAGAATTATTGTGTAGAGCCACCCTTTTTTATTTAGATTTACCTATCAGTAAGCATCAGAACAATCAGAATTACCAAGAATTATTCATGAAACCTTCGGGGCGGTAACCTCTCCGCTGCCTTATCGTCAGGAAATTGCAATTTCAGTCCGTGGAGATGCCACAGCCGTCCATGGGCAGGAGTCCAGGAGACCATAAAATGCCTGCATCTCTTGGAATGACAACCTCTCTATTGCACACACTAGGAAACACAATGGATTTAAAATGTGCTCAACCCTACCTTATTTTCTCTCCTTAAAATAATTTGAATTAAGTGGCTGTTCATTTGTGAAAATGTATACCTTAAAATTGGATTGAAGGCATGAGTGTGAAACCCGTTAAGCTTCAATTTAAGCCATTAATTCAGGAGGTTCTATTGTTTAAGGGGCGAGTTAAAAAAAAGTAGAGGAAAAATTCTGTAATTTTATTTCGTAATCAGCTTTAATCTGTGCACGTTTTCAAAATGAGGGTAATTTTAAGGTGTAAACGTGTCTGTTAGCGAACATAAGAAAAACCACCAAGTAGTGCTCTCCTCTAAGCATGTGTTCAAGATGCCAGTGTCTTGGAAGATGCTTGTGCTTGGCAGTGTCTCGTGATAAAGGAAGACCTAATAAGAAGTGAAACTACACATGACTAAATTGCGGAGTAAACTGGGTAAAAAACTAGGCGTGATCAATCCTTTTATATGCGTGCTAAATAAAGATTGGAATTATTCACACACTGTAAATGTAGCTTTGTTGCGCCATATTTCTCCCTGTTTAATTGCCGCCAGCTACGTCTTCCCCTTTCTCACAGTGCTACCAACACTGGGGCGGTGAAGGCTAGAACATGGTTAGAAGTCCCATAAACCGTACATGCTTTGCCGGTATGAGGCCTCAGGTTCAATCGTTGGCATCTCCTCAACGAATATTATGTCTTCCTACTTAAAGAAGAATGCTGTTAGCACTGGCTAGCATTGAGTAATGTGGGGAGAAAGGGGGCCATCCTACCCTCCCAGAGAAAGCAAAATGCATTAAATGTGGGGATTTTGAGTTGTGGGCTAAAAAATCCCATTTGGTTATGTGATATTGAACTCTTTTGACATATGTTTCATTCAAAAATTCATTCGTCAGTGGAGCATGGAAAGATCAAATATGATCGATTATGCTGAAATTGAATAGCTGCTCTTGTATTCTTATTGCAGCACAGGCGTAATTGTGTCATTACTTCAACATGAAGGTTCCATGATGTGATTCTATTGCCCATATGTGACATGACTTTTTATGTGGGGAACCACTTTGGGGAACATTTTGTTTGTCTGTGACATGTTTGACTGCTTGGTGTTACATAAAAAAACATTTTTTCGAGGAATGAGAATGCCTATAATGACACTGTGCTGCACCGGTCAATACTCACTGCAGCCGTTGTCCTGGGTGTTAAGGGCTAAGTGCCGATGGGAAAGAAAAGCAGGGGGTAGGGCAGTGATTAAACGGTTCCCAATATCGCGTTCACCGGGGTTTAGCTCCCCAGGTACTGTCTCCAATCAATCTCTTGATGTAGCATGCAGTGAAATAACACCAAGTCGACTAATCCAGCGCTGATTCGATCAGTGCTGGGATTTTGCCCATTAAGCGAAATGGGTTCCGAAGAGTAAACCCACCTTTAAATCCCTGAGCATAGGATTGACTGTGGGACCACCAGGGAAGGATGGTGAGGATTTTATGTTTAAATTGATCAGAATAGACCAGCTGTCATCCTTAAATGATGACTTGGCCATTCATTTCCATCGCGGCTCAGATCTTGTCAGTTTCAGAAAAAGTGCTGGAAGGAGATAAGACGCCCAAAGATTTGGAATTTTTCCAATTTAAGAGCAGAAGTGTGACATTTAAGCATAGTGAAAGACGGCTGTCTAGCCATCTATCCAGCCGTCCTTTAGCACGCAGCCTTGAAGTCTGTTTCCATGCTTAGAAGCCGGATCAATGAAGAATCTCACATGTGCTGCATCTCTTGAAGGAAGAGGCTGCAAACACATCGGGACCCTGTTTTAATGCCTTAAAGAACAATCCACCAAGTTCAAATATGGAGCCTATAGATGTGGAAGTGCTGTGCAGACAGATGGAATGTATGGCTCATTGTGTGGCTTGTAATGAACATTAGTGGTTAAAACAAACCATCAGTTACTATTTAGCTATTCAGTGCATTGATTTTTCAGGTTGGGTTGGAGGATCACAGAATTATTCATAAAGAATACAGTGTGTCTGTACATATTTTACACTATGTAAATAAGTTTTACATTTTACATTGCCTCCACCAATGTTTCCAAACTCTGGTGCTGAAGCCACCCTGCTTTGCACATGTTAGAGTTTTCCATGCTAATCTGACCACACATGATACAAGTAATCAACTAATGAACAAGCCTTTCCTGAATTAAAGTGGGTGTTGAAGGGGCACAGGAAAACATAAAATGTGAAGGTCAGGGTAGCGTCTGAAGCCAAGGCTGGGAACCATACACCAATGTAAAATAATCTGGACCACCTATGAGTTTTTCTATTTAATGCTACTAAAAGCACTGTGATTAATCAGCAGCGATGACTTGGCAGTGATCATGGTGTTGATGAAAACACAGTATATTTATAGCAAGTACAGATTTAGCATGGCAAACCCAGAGAAAACCACACAAGACCTGATATGAGGGCTTCTTCTTACTCTACAGACAAAACTAGAAACACCTGTGAAAAGAGGTATCAAACAGAAACAGGTGGAGACACTCATAAGAAGGTAGGGCCAGTAGCCAGGATTCCATCAAAGGAGTTTTTGCAAAAAAATATTTCCGTTTAGCGCATCAATTCTATGTCGATACTTTGGATGTCGCAAAAGCTACTTTGGAAACACTTTTTGTTGGAAAAAGGGGCTTTAACGCAAATAAATGTGTCACATGATACACTCTGCTTTTGGGTTGGAACCAGTGGTCGGTGGCAGCCTGTGATGGGCGGAGCATCAGGACTGATGAGTCCACAACATCTCAAACGCCGGCCGTGTCGTTCTAAACTGCTGCAGCCAGAGATTTTCTGTGAAGTGTCTCTCCACCACCTCCTCCCAGAAGGTCT
>JBBPDB010035043.1:0-11654 GCA_037974465.1 Brachypetersius altus | reverse complement strand
GGGCAGGTAATGCGGGGCTGTAGGGGGTACTGGACCACACCTGGGGCAGGTAATGAGGGGCTGTAGGGGGTACCTGACCACACTGATATGTTAATAAACAGATATTATACTAGCCATGGACATCTGTAATAAAATGTGCATTCATGTGTATGTATGTGTGTGTGTGTGTGTGTGTGTGTGTGTGTGTGTGTGTGTTATAGACGGCCCGGGTTGACCCCCATCACCCCCGTGTGTGTGGGCACAGGGCCAGAGTTTTGGATATAAAGTGGGACCCTTTTAATGACCACCGCATTGCGTCCTGCTCAGAGGACTGTACGGTCAGTCTCCATGGCAACACGCACCTGACACATACACACACACACACACACGGGTTAGACCACCCGACACACACACACACACACGGGTGAGACCATGCACCCAAAATAAAAATGTAATGTAAGCTATAGATGTTTTCCTGGGATCATTAGACATTCTCAGAAGATCTGAATGGGTTCCCCTCTGTTCTCCACGGTGTTCCCTGTGTTTGGTGCACTGTTTTCTGAGTGTGTGTCTGTGTGTGTTCAGGTTAAGGTGTGGGACATCCCCGATGGCGGTTTGAGGGAAAATATCGTTACGGCGAGGAAGGAGCTCCTGGGACACGACCGCAGAGTCGGGCTGATCGAGTGGCACCCAACTGCCCGGGACGTCCTGCTGAGCTCCGGCTATGACCACCAGGTACCGGACAGGGCTGGAGGGGCCGGGGGTGGGGGTGGGGGTGGTCAGATAGGCCTACAGTGCTTATGCTTCCTGGTTTGTTACCTCGTGTTTCCTGGTAAATGAATGGCCTTACACAGTGTAACCCCCTTTACTTGGCATGAGGACGTAATCGCCTCATTAACCGGAGTAATAAATCAATATCTGAAATCAGAGCTAGGTTCGGTTCTGGGAGTGAATTGTCAATGACCACAGCTTGAGCAACAACAGCATTTATTACATATTCCACGAGAATTCATGGACCACAATCAATATAAAAACACAAATAATCCCCCCTCCCCACAATCAGTTCAGTACCAAAACATGAATATAACCAATCAATAAACCAATGTTCGTTTCAGTTCAGCTCACTTGAATATCAAAAGTCAGAAAAAAAAGAGAAAAGATTCGTATGTACTTCAAAATGTTGTGTGAGAGTTTGTGCACATCACTACTATTGTTACTACCCGGGCAGTGTAAAAGTGAAGTGGAAACAATCGTGTGTCATCTCAGAAGAAAAGCTTATCTGCATCCACAGAAGACATGTCCAGTCCAATGGCAAGGCCGATTAGTGGGCGCTGGCTGCAGTTGTCCCGGACACTCAGAATCGCTGGCTCGCCATGTAGATTTCTTCTTCTTTTTCTCTCTATTTCTGTTTCTGTGTTTCTCTCTCTCTCTTTCTCTCTCAGTAGCAAGAGGTTCACAACCAACAAAAAAACCAATCTGCACACAGCAGTAAGAACTTAGTTAGCACCGTACAGAACTCTACTACTAACATTTAAGGGTTAATAACTAAACCACGGATTTTAGTTACTGTACAATGTAATACTAATTCAGAAATTTACCAAAAACAACACCAATAACATTAGTGAGTAACACAAACTGTTATATCTCATAGAACATGTTACTTAACAGTTACTAAACATATTGGCTTCACACTCAACATACAAAACATTTATACATTCTTTTTAGTAGCTCCAAACCTAAAACATTAGCCTGTTATAGTTACCTCGTGCTTGTATAAAGCTACTAACTCGCACCGTTTCACTCATCTAGCAGGAGCACACGTGTTCAGCTTAGAAAATGGCGTCCACTGTTACAAACAGAATTAAACACGAGTCCTAGCATTTCACTCGTCTCCGACTGGTTTTTTCCTCTTTTTACTCCACTCAAAGGCTTAGTAAAACAATGAAACAGCATCCAATAGACTACTAAGGTATGCGAACGACATATTACAACCTCTTTTCTTTACTTTTCCTACTCTACGGCGGTTATAGTATAGAGACTAACTACCAAACATTTTCTTTGAATACGGTACTCACCGGAGACTGGAAGAACTTCAGAATTAACTGGAACACATCCAACCAGTGACTTGCTGAAGTAAAATTCTTATATCACAACCACTGACACGGATAAAACAAACACTCTATCTGGACTCTTGCTGATTCTCTCCCGCATGGAAGAAAAACCGCTGTTTTTCTCTTCCTCAGTGAAAACGGCTTAATCACATGCACGCTACAGCGCCATCTAGGGGAATAAGGAATACATACCTCCCTCCTCTACAGCACTACTGACCCTGTGCATTTTAGATGGGCTACACTCTCCCCCCCTGAACGTGCATGCGTCCCTGCATGTACTCTTCCCTACTCAAACAGTAGTCAGACGATTTGTCTCTGACGGTGTAAAAGTAAGTACTGGATTTAAGTCCAGAGCTTTTGTGAAGGCTTGGTCTAGTCCTTTCAACAAGGAATGCATAACTAAAGTCAAGGGATTTCCTAACGTCTGGTACGTTAGTCGGTCAGGCTCTACCCTATGCCTAGCTGACCTTCTCACTTCTGATTCTTCCTGACTTTGAACATTATCCACTCTTGAACCCTTCAATTCATGCTTGTCAGGTACCTCATCATAGGTTTCTCCCTCTATGAGTTCCTTTTCACCTCCATGTTCTGGTTCAGGTATGGTTTGTACCACATCTTCCACCTCTATTTCAGGGCTTGTGTCTTCCCCTTTCTCTTTTACATCAATAAGCGAATCCCCTTTTAATCCGTCCTCAAGGGAGTTAAAAAGTTCATCCTCATGATGACTTCGTTGCCAATCTCTTTCAGGTTGGAATATCTCAGCTTCAGGTCTCAGGTTAGACGTCACAGAGTCGCCCGTAGGAAGTCCTACATCAGTCTGAGGGATGTCATAAACAACAGTAACAGAGGGTGGGTTGATGAACTCTGGCATCTCTTCCGAACAGTCGGAACCCGTATCCTCTTCACTCTCGTATGAGCCTCTCAGCTGTTCTTCCTCCTCAATCACCAGACTTTGAACAACTGGCTCTGTGCGCGTCTTCTGCTTACGCCGAACCACTTCTGCTTTGACAGATGGAGCAAGGAAACCACAAGGTAAGAGCAAATCACGATGCAGTGTCCTGCTGGGCCCATTGGTGTCAACAGGAGCTACAATGTAGACAGGAGAATCATTGATGCGCTTAACTACCTTGTACATAGTCTGACTCCAGCGATCTGCTATCTTGTGCTTGCCTCGTACACCAACATTCTTGACGAGGACACGATCTCCTTCTTCCAAGACAGTTTCTCTTACTTTCATGTCATATCTCTCTTTGTTTTTCAGTGCAGTTTTCTCACTATGCTCAATCGCAAGCTTGTAGCTCTCCTGCAAGTTTTCTTTGAGCTTCTTCACGTAGTCAGTATGAGTGGTCTTACTCCGACCTTCTGGACTGAGTCCAAACGCGACATCAATAGGTAGGCTTGGCTGCCTGCCGAACATCAGCTGGTAAGGAGAAAAACCGGTAGTCTCATTTTTGGTGCAATTATAGGCGTGCACCAAAGGTTGGACATGGTCGCGCCACCTCACTTTGTCCTCTTCCTCAAGAGTTCCCAGCATCTCCAAGAGCGTCCGGTTAAACCGTTCTACTGGATTGCCACGCGGGTGGTACGGAGTAGTTCTGGTCTTCCTAATACCCAACAATAAGCAAAGGTCCTTGATTACCGTTGATTCAAAATCACGACCTTGGTCGCTATGCAAACGCTCAGGCATGCCATAATGGACAAAAAAGTTGTTCAACAATGCCTTGGCTACTGTTTTTGCCTTCTGATCCATAGTCGGTACTGCGACAGCATACTTAGTAAAATGGTCGGTGATGACCAGAATATTCTTTGTCCCACAGCCATCAGGTTCCAAGGACAGATAGTCCATGCAGACTAGTTCGAGCGGTCTGCTAGTGCGGATGTTCACAAGGTGAGACGTTCTCTCGGCTTTCGCTTTGCGGCGAACGCATCTTTCGCAGGTCCTCAATTTCCGATCTACGTCTATAGACATTTTTGGCCAATAGAACCGAGCACGGACAAGGTCTATGGTCCTTTCAAATCCCATATGTCCAACTGAATCATGAAGACTCCCAAGAGCCATTTCGCGATACTTCTTGGGAAGAACTAGTTGAAATGATGTCTTGCCCTTACTCACCCTCCTACGATACAGGACAGCACTATCCATCACAAGTTGGTCCTGTACTCGCAACATGAGCTGGACTTCTCTATCCTCTTTCTGTCTGACACGATATGACAGGCGTTTTCCTGTACTGAGAATATCGATGACTCTGCTAATCACCGGATCTACCCTCTGTTCAGCAGCCCATTCTAGCTGCGACATTTTGGGAAGGGTACTTGACCCTAAAGACAGATCAGCATGGACGAATTCCACTGGGACCGCACTTGCATCCATGGCGAGTGATTCAACGATTACAGGTAAGCGGTCACACTCCTCTCCAACACTGGAGGCTTTGTCTAATTCGTGCCTTTGGCAAACAGCTTTGATTGCTTCTTTTGGAAAGGTGGCATCACCTCCCTCTTGTGTGAATTTTGTCAAGAACTGCCGCACTCTATCGTCCTCAACTCCAGTACTCGAGTCTGCCTCATCAAGATCATGTGGTCGCCTGGATAAGCCATCGGCGTCCTGATTCCTCTTACCGGCCCGGTACTGAATGTTGAAGTTGAAATTGGACAGGGCTGCAAGCCATCGGTGTCCGGCAGCGTCAAGTTTGGCAGATGACAGCACATAAGTCAAAGGGTTGTTGTCTGTGACAACAGTAAACTCCGTTCCATAGAGGTAGTCAGATAGTTTGTCCGTTATCGCCCACTTAAGAGCAAGAAACTCGAGCTTATGAGTGGGGTATCTCCTCTCACATTTTGACAAACCCCTACTGGCGTAGGCAATGGCTTTCATCTGTCCATCTTGATTCTGATACAGAGCCGCCCCAAGACCATAAAGACTGGCATCAGTGTGTAGAATATATGGCAACCTGGGGTTGGCAAAGCCTAAGACTGGAGCAGTCGTTAGCTTGTCGATGAGGGTCTTGAATGCTTGCTCACACTCGGAAGTCCACTTCTCCTCGAAGGGTGACTTTAGGTCGGCGTTCGAAAAAGGTTTGACTTTGCACTTCCTTTTCGTCGGAATGTAACCAGCAGTCAGATCGTTAAGAGGCTTTGAGATTTTGGAAAAATCCTTGATGAATCTTCTGTAATACCCCGTGAACCAGAGAAAGGACTTGAGCTCTTTGATATTGTTTGGCCTGGGCCAAGTGGTGAGTGCTGAGATCTTATCAGGGTCAGTCTCTACTCCATCCTCTGAGACAACGTGTCCCAAGTATTTCACTGACTTCCTAAAGAAGTGACATTTCTCTGGTGACAATTTGAGACCGAACTCCTTCAGACGATTCAGGACTCGCGTAAGCCTTTCCTCGTGTTGCTCGAGGGTTTCAGAGAACACAATGAGGTCATCGATGAAAACGAAAACTTCCTTCAGTTTTAAGGAGCTCATGCATTTCTCCATGACTCTTTGGAAGGTGCTTGGAGCATTTGTTACCCCCTGCGGCATCCTATTGAATTCCCAAAAGCCCATGGGAGTGACGAAGGCTGTTTTGGGTTTGTCCTCCTCTTCCATTTCCACCTGATAAAAGCCTGACTTCAAGTCCATCACAGAGAACCATTTGGATCCTGTCAAGGCTGAAAAAGTTTCCTCAATATTCGGCAAAGCGTACGCATCTTTGATAGTTTGCAAATTCAGCTTTCGGTAATCAACGCATAACCGAATTTGACCACTTTTCTTTTTCACTACCACAACCGGTGATGCAAATGGGCTTTCAGATTCTCTTATGATGTTTGCGTCACACAGCTCTTTCAAATGGAGGCGGACTGCTTCATAATCAGATGGGTGGATGGGTCGTACCCTCTGCTTAAAGGGAGTTGGATCGGAAAGACGGATTTTGTGCTTGACTGCCGTCGTGTGCCCATAATCAAGATCATTCTTTGCAAAGACTTCGGGGATAGAATTCAGCTTCCTCCTAATCCTTCCTTTCCACTCTTCAGAGAGAGGTGAATCACTAAAGTCAAAAGGGATGGAATCCTCTGAAGACACTGAGGACACCTTGTTACTCCCAGTCACAGGTGGAGACTCACCAACATCGGTTCGACCTTTGGGCTGTATGGATGAAAGTGGAGAGACGGGTAACGGAACTGTAAGATCTGCCAAAGTACACTGCACTGGCACTGTAATGCTGCGTGTGGTCTCATTCTTCAGCAAAACAGGCACTTTAAAGGATTTCTGCTGGGGACTTGACATGATGTAACTGCAAAATGTCAATCCGTTTGGTAAGTGTGAACGAGAAGGAGGATCGACTGATAAGGGAGCCCCAGGGAAGCTATTTACTTCCCTCACATAGCCATCTAATATGGTTTTCTGGCCTGGTGGAATGACTACGGCCTCTCTGTGTAGAGACTCGACTACACCCACTTTGTCATTGCCCGCCGTCTTGCACTTGTATAAGCCGCGCAGATGCTGGACGAGAGCAGCGCATGCACAGTCCTCAGGGACAGGTATTCTGTCACTGCTGTCAAATCCTCCAAACAAAATGTCCAGAGCATTAGTGCCAATAAGGACAGAGACTTGAACAGAAGCACTGTGGTCGGGAACAATGAGGGCTAGCGTGTTAACCGTCTTGGACTTACCCGTGAAACATTTAGGAAAGAGTATGCCAATTTCAATGTAGCCTATGTAGGGCACACGCTGGCCTGCTGCTCCTTCCACTTCAATCAGGTTGTCCAAGGAGCAGACCGAGTGTGAAGATAAGTGAGTGTCATAAAATGATTTGGAAATTGTGGTCACCTGTGAGCCCGAATCAATGAGGCATTCGTGCTGGATTCCTCCGATGGTGACATTCGCTAATGATCTGGATCCGACTAATCCATTTACAAGTTCGCATTTGGTGGGTTTAAGGGAACAACACTTGGCTTTCCGTGCTTTACCTTTACTTTTGGGACTACTGATTCTTCTACTGGCTCCAGGACGTCCCTCTCCTAGGGCCTTACTCAGTTTAAATGGGAGCCTTGCTTTGCTCTCCACTCATCTTGTTTTGCTCTCAGCTCTTCGTACTTTAAGTCGACTGCGGCTTTGTTCATGGGGTTTTCACATGCTTTAGCTATGTGGCCATCACCTCCACATCTGAAACAGAACCAGGCCTTGGGCCGAGGTCTGGGTGCGGAATGGGGAGTTGTTAAATGAACTTGGGTCTCAGCTCGAACTTTGGTCGGATTCTGGTCGGACTCTAGGGCTACAGCCTCACATTTCCTCTCTTTTCGAGGCTTCCTGGTGTTGAGCTGCATTTGCAGCTCGGCCACTTGTTTCCTCAGACTCTCAGTCTCAGAGATGTAGGCCTGTAATACACCAGCGTTGTATTCAGAGAGACAGGACATGTTTGCTACAGTCCGAACACTCGTTGAGGACTTGATCTTAGTGATTCCCAAATGGCGACTCATGCGCTCTAATTTGGTAGAGTTACTTCCTCCGTTCTTAACTGCAATAAGAACTCAGCAAAGTCGAGGGGCTCATCAGTTTTCAGCTCTAAGTGGAGGACGAGGTCGTGGTCCCAACAGCCACGCTTGAACTGTTTCATCAAGTGACGATTTACATCCGACGGCCTTATCCCTCCCCTTTTCACAGCAGTGCTCAGCAACGTTTGCAGCCTTTGCAGATAATTAGAAGCCTTCTCCCCAGGGTCTTGGTTTGTATTAAGGAATTTGGCGAATATCTCCTCGCCATCCTCTACGAGGCCATAAGCAGATTCTAACAACCTCATGTAATCTCTGGGGTGAGCTGAGGAGCCTAACTGCCTCACAACATCGGAAGCTGGGGGAAGCAAGCTCTCTAATATCTTCCTTCGCTGTGCTTCAATAGAGACATGGTCGTGGAACATCAGTTCTACATGAAGCAGCCATGTTTCAAAATCAGCCTCACCTGGTGGCTTAGGCACTTTGCCTGAGAAAGAGCGCAACCTTTTAGACTGGTTTTGAGAACTGAAAGCGTCGTTCGTTATTACGTGTTCAACAACAACGCGTCTTACGTCTGGTGGATTTAGCGCACCGTCATCTAGGTCGTCAGATGAAGTGTGGGCACGTCTCCTACTAGGTTTCGGCTTAGGCTTCATCTTTACCACCTCAGATGCCCTTAAGGAGGGCTCCTGATGACTAACAGTCCTCCTAGGTCTACGAATTAAGGGAGTCACGCTATGGTCAGAATCGGTGCAGCTAGTGTCGTCTGAGTCACTAGAATTACTAGGGTCTGGAACAGCCTGTGCGAGTGCTTCAATGCTATCTAGGCGCCACGTTATAGCGGTGTCACTGACATTCTGTATGCAAAAGGGCAACTTGGTCCCAATCAAGGCGTTAGCTAGACCTGACTCAAACTCCACAATGATGGAACACTTACCATCTTTTGTACTTGGCACCCGTACTACTTTAGCTACTTTACCATACTTTTCAAGAGTTGCAGTAATGTCATCATCTGTATCAGTTTGGGAAACGTCCAACAGGACAACAGACTGTTCTGCTTTAACACAATATTTCTGTACAATATCCATGTTTTACACTAAGATAGATTTCACCCGATGTAACAAGTACATATGAAAGAGAAATGGAATTCTAAAGTGCAAGCTCACCTACTTTGGTCACGTACAAAACACTCCTGGCTGGCTCGCCACTAGATGTGACCCCCTTTACTTGGCATGAGGATGTAATCGCCTCATTAACCGGAGTAATAAATCGATATCTGAAATCAGAGCTAGGTTCGGTTCTGGGAGTGAATTGTCAATGACCACAGCTTGAGCAACAACAGCATTTATTACATATTCCACGAGAATTCATGGACCACAATCAATATAAAAACACAAATAATCCCCCCTCCCCACAATCAGTTCAGTACCAAAACATGAATATAACCAATCAATAAACCAATGTTCGTTTCAGTTCAGCTCACTTGAATATCAAAAGTCAGAAAAAAAAGAGAAAAGATTCGTATGTACTTCAAAATGTTGTGTGAGAGTTTGTGCACATCACTACTATTGTTACTACCCGGGCAGTGTAAAAGTGAAGTGGAAACAATCGTGTGTCATCTCAGAAGAAAAGCTTATCTGCATCCACAGAAGACATGTCCAGTCCACTGGCAAGGCCGATTAGTGGGCGCTGGCTGCAGTTATCCTGGACATCCAGAATCGCTGGCTCGCCGTGTAGATTTCTTCTTCTTTTCTCTCTATCTCTGTTTCTGTGTTTCTCTCTCTCTCTCGGAGACTGGAAGAACTTCAGAATTAACTGGAACACATCCAACCAGTGACTTGCCGAAGTAAAATCCTTCTCACAACCACTGACACGGATAAAACAACTACTCTATCTGGACTCTTGCTGATTCTCTCCCGCATGGAAGAAAAACCGCTGTTTCTCTCTTCCTCAGGGAAAACGGCTTAATCACATGCACGCTACAGCGCCATCTAGGGGAATAAGGAGTACATACCTCCCTCCTCTTAACAGCACTACTGACCCTGTGCATTTTAGATGGGCTACATGTGTATGAATATACATATGTATATATATGTGTGTGTATAAATGAACAATACAATATAAACAATCTAAATCTTATATACAGAAAATACAATTTTCAGTGTCATCTAATGAAAAATATGTGCAAAAAGACACATTTCATCCAATTCCAATAATTTAAAAATATGTCCTCTTCTAAATGTGGTATTCAGATCTCCACCCTTTTCAAATAAGAAAAAATCACATCGAATTATTCCTTCTAAAGGTCAGTCTTTCCTTCATGATGCTCTCACGGCTTTGATTTAGATTTACTGGGGAACGCTTTACTCTCAGTGATCATATGAAACCCACTCATTAGCTTTTAAAGTGGAATAGTAAAAAATAATGTAAATGCGTAAAATATGAACAAATGGGGTTCGGCAGCTCTAAATGCCTGCTGAGCAAGAACTCAGCAGCAGCCAGGCCACAAGGTGCGCCATGGATATGCCAGGAGCTGTGTGTGTGTGTGTGTGTGTGTGTGTGTGTGTGTGTACTGCTTTAGTGTCACTCTAGGCCCCAAGGTTGAGCCAAACCACGAGAGTTTGCTGATTTACACTTGCCCTCCAGTCCATTCTCCTTTAATATACTTAACTGATCTCTAACACCATCAGAACCTGTTAAACTGGCCGGAGAATTGGACTGAAATTTGAATTGTTGACGAGGAAGCTGAGCTTATTTGGTTGAGGATGTGATTTGTCTGGGGGTGTGTCGGGTCAGGAGTCCAGTCTTCTGTGTGGGTTCAGTTGTCTAATGCCACACCCACACTCACTGAGCCGATATCTCATATTCATTTTTCACCACAATGTAAACTGACAGCAGTACTCGAGTTGAGATGTCATCCCCCCTGAAATAAGAACAGTCAAAATCATCCCCCTACCGTAACAAAAAAATTACCTCAGTTTATCAATTTAAAAAAATTACCTCAGGAACCGGCACAGCATGTGAAGGTGTTGTGATTTTAACATCATGGCAAAACGGCATGGAACGCTCGATCTGAGGGAAATCGAATTCAAAAAAACTAAAAGTCAGAAATATCACGTCACACTTTTTATAAGTCTACCATTATCTGTGGACATAGCAATAACAGCTCAGCTACTGATGTTTGTTTGGAGTCCAGCTTACGATAATGTTACGTCTGTCTGGGAGTCTGTCAGGCAACACAAGTGACGTTCAAGGCAGTAAACATCACTAACATTAACATCATTAATCATATTGAGGAGGATTCAGACAGTCTACTCTTTCAGAGACACTTTGCCTGTAGCCATGAGAGTAGGAGAGTAGTGCAGCGCGCACACACACACACACACACACACACACACCGGTATTTGACTGCTTTGGGAGTAGATCCGAGCTAATGATCTAAAAGCAAGAGCACATAATATTGACAACAAAAAAACATGATTATGAAAATCAAAGCACCCCCCCCGGTTTGTTTTTACAACTCGACTACTGACTGACAGATAGCATGCTTATTTGTAATTGGGCTAGTACAAAAAGCTAATAGAGAAGGAAGTAATTAACAGATAAGTGCCTATTCAACTTGCAGCACTCTAACACCACCCATCTGTGCTGAGGGGTTTTAGTTGAAGTTGAAGTTGAAGTTGAAGTTTATTGTCATATATACAGAGTACAGTGTACAGAGTAAAATTAAATTCCTTTTGAACACCCTCTTCACAGATAGAACATAAACACATGAAAGACAACACAGTGCAGCAGCAGTAGTCTTAAGTTGTATAAAGTACAGTAAAGTGACAGTTTTTAATCAGAATTATAGGCGCAATGCATGACAGCCAAACAGGACAGTGCTCATTACAGGCGCAGACAAAGAGCCAGTTTAATTCATGTAAGACATAAATGAAGGTCATGGACCTTTTGAATCAGTTTAGCACATTACATGTATATACAGTGGGGCAAAAAGTATTTAGTCAGCCACCAATTGGGTCTTTCAGCATGACAATGATCCCAAACACACATCGCCCGGGCAACGGAGGAGTGGCTTCGTAAGAAGCATTT
>JBBPDB010035033.1:0-11655 GCA_037974465.1 Brachypetersius altus | reverse complement strand
CACGTTCTCGCGAGACCAGACGCATCTCGCGAGACAAATCTGATCTCGCGAGATCTCGTACCACTCCTATTATTTACCTTTACATTTTCTTTTTAGGGTAACGCATTAAACTAAGTTTAAAATTAAATTAGTGTTCTGGAGCATATTTGGAGGCATATTTAGTGTTTACACTCTAAAAATAGACTATGAATACTTCTTTTACCACATGATAAATTGGCGTGTTTTTTTTTCTGGGAGTCCATTGTACTTACAACTGTCATATTGTCTAATGTCCAATACTGGTATCTATGCTACATGAAGCAATTTCCTCCAGGATCAATAAAGTTTTCTGACTTTGATTCATCTCATGTACACACTTTTCCCCATTTATGTTTTCATTGTATATCTTTTTACATCTGGTTCTAATTGTATTCCTTTGCCTAAACTGGCTTCTCATCCCATGCATTTCATTGTAATGTTAACCTTGTGTTGAATGTTTAACAAAGATCTAATTTCTTCAAAAAACAAATTTACAGAATTTCCCTCTTGCCTCTAATCTAAACTGCCAGCCAGGATACAGCTGATGTCCCAAGTTGTGCAAACATTTGGCTATGAGGTTCCATCACCGGCCTCACAGTTCCTCTGCATCAACAGAGTTTACATTTACGGCATTTATCAGAGGATTTTATCCAAAGCGCCTTCTATTTCCTAATTACAGGGGGCAGTCTCTCCTGGAGCAACGTTAAGGGTTTAAGGGTCAAGCTCAGGAGCCCAGTGGTGGTATCCTGAAGGTAGGATTCAAACCCATGGTCCAGAGGCAAGTATCCTACCCACTAGGCCGCCGCCACCACCACCATTCATTAATACATTAATTAATACACATTTGAAGAGCATAACACTGGTGCTAACCTGGAATGGGTTACAAAGTCATAGACTGGAATATGAACCGTCTTCCCCTGCATGATGTCATGAAGAGTCTTCACGATGAGCTCATTGTCGAAAGCGTCTGGGCGTCATTGTTTACGTGGAGCAGTTATGAAAGTGAAGAGAAAAAAAAAAAAAAGAGTCCCTCAGCCACAATCAGAGTAGTCCAGAACAATGAGGACCCAAACCTCAGCATCAAAGAACAACTCTACTGAATAATTAAATGGTTAAGATGTAAAACAGAGAGGGTTTGGAGGAATTCTCTGACTCAGTGGTGGTGAGTGGAACCAGTCGTTAAGCTCTAAACCAGGGGTGTGGAACTCCAGTCCTGGAGGGTCGTGGTCCAGCATGTTTTGGTGATTTCCCTCCTCAGGAACACCTGGTTCACCTCGCCAGGTTTAGTGAATGTATTTGAGGAGGAGAACCATCAAACTGGACCGCCCCCTCCAGGGACTAGAGTTTGACACCCATGCCCTAAAAGCTCCCTCACAGAAAATGGTTATAAATGTGCCGCATGACACCTGAGAACGTTGTTCTACTGGCACTTTGAGAAGCCATTGGCCTAAAACTAAAACCTTTCCCGGTGGAGGGATACATCCAGGGTGTTGTGAGGCAAAATAGCCCCCAGAGGCTCAGATTTGACAGTTTTTCCATCATCGACATCCTGTGAAAACACTCATGTAGCTTCAGTGTGGGTCGATAGTAAACGTAAATAAAATGGCCGTGTTTGTCTGGTTCTATTCATCACCACTGTAAGAAATCCGAGTCTCTACAATGAACCATTTCACACCAGACCCATTCTGAATGACTGTTGAACTGGATTTCCCCTTCAAGGGAGCATTAAGTTGCTGCACAAGAAGAGAAAAGTGTGTTCTTGTATTACCTGGGTGATCAAAGTTGAACTGGCCCTTAAGAGCTTTAGCCTTCTGTTCAGGCGTGAGCTCTTTGTAGAAACTGTCCTGGCTGAGGCTGGCCACCTGCCGCTGGTGATGGTCAATCTCATTCTGGCCCAGGAGCTCCATAATCTTCTGACATACTGAAGACTGAAAGGCGACAGCAATGAGACGACAAGTCAGCCATGCTATAATGCTCAAACGCTGTAATACCAATGAATGGCAGCTTTTCTATGCATTTCTTCTCCATCTCCACACCATCAAATTAACAAATAGCCTGAAGCATGTTGCACTCCAACAGGCGCATGACACAAAACATCCGCTACCAGTCAAAGGTTTTGGCACATTAAAAATTCTTTGCTAACAAATACATTCACAGTATTTTCACTATCGAAGTTCCTTTATTTACCAGAAAACGTCATTTTTTTATTCATTGCTACTGACCTACAAAAAGACCCCTAATATCATTTCAATTATGTGGAACATCAGACGAGTGTAAGATATTTAAGGAGCTACTAAATGCTGAAAAGTTAAAGGACAGTCTAGAATTTGACTCTGTTAATAGGAGTCACACCTGCACTGTAACAGATCTGTTCATCTTATAAAGGACACAGGGTTTATTTTACTTATTTATTCTTAAAGCTGTTCACTCAAAAGCTTCCCCGAGTTTAACAAGAACAAGAATAAGAATCTGCAGTTTATAAAGTAAGCGAATAAAAACCTTTGCTGTGGAAAGATCTTTTGACTGGTAGCGCAAACTCCAAACAGCCAGTTTCCTGGTTTCCTCCTATTTGACATTTATAGACACTAGGTCAAGTGTGGGCGACAGCACAGGCCGTGTTGTGAGAAAAATCCCACGTGGGCATGGCTTTAAGGAGTGATTCAGCACTGGGGGGTGAAGTTGGGGGAGGGAGCTGGGGGGGTGGCGGAAGAGGCCCTCCATGTAAGGGAATTCTTCTCTTAGACATCAGGGCCCTCAGCCAAAGCACCAACACCGCCCTTCCAGTCTAATCTGGGTCAAAGCCCAGTTAAGGTCAATGACCACAGAAAAAAATATACCGTGTTAATCAGGTCTGTTTCACTGTTCAGACACAGATTAACACAGATATAAATAAATAAATAAACTGAGACAAATAGACAAGACAGACAAATAGCTAGATAGACAGCCAGATGGATATATAGATACACAGACAGATAGATGGATTCATAGACAGGTGGATAGATAGATAGATAGATAGATAAATAGATAGATAAATAGATAGATAAATAGATAGATAAATAGATAGATACTGTTCGGGCACAAATTAGCTTAGCTATTTAAAAAAACACAAATTTGGTATGTCAGGTACATCACTCTGATGACGTCGCTGAAAGCAGACATCACCATGTAAACAACCCACAGAAGTTGTTATATGACGTCATTTACCTTCGGATTGGTCATCTTGACGCTAGCGTGCGGCAAACTACGTTTTTCGTCATCAAATCACTACACTACGTCATATGCCGAGAAAGAGAGAGAGCGTGTGTGTCTGGAGCTTTATCTGGGCCATAAACACAAATGACGACATTTACATCCGGCTCACCACAAAACCAGCACAGAGCCGCGATTAAAGCCGGCTGTGCGGAGATAAACGCTCGCCTGAAATAAAATAAATGGTGTACAACAAAATAAAATAAAATGAAATAAAATGAATCTCGAGTTAATCCGGGGTACTCTCTCCGCGCCACGTGGAGCTCACCCCTGCACACAGATCCAGCAACGGATCTCAAGCTGTAAATGCTCCTAAAAAGAGAACAATTTGATAAATACACTGATGCAGACGTGTAGATTAAGATCAGACCCGTTATTTCTCTTTCATAAAGTTTACACACACATAGCCACGAGGTCGATCCGACTCCACCGCGCGCGCCACAGAGAGAACAATGGAAGTGGGTTAACAGAAGAGACAGATTTAAAAAAGACAGACTGAAATAAAACACGAACCTTCCCACTGGCCGTGCCCCCGGAGACCCCGATGAGGAAGGGCTGTTTGACCGAGTTGGAGTGGTCCGCCTGCCCGTTCAGCCGTGTTTCACTGTCGCCAGCCATGCTGCAGAGTGCCGGGGCAGCGGTCCGGCTCACTCTCTCCAGGAGGGGGGCTGTTCTAAAAAGATGAACGCAGTGCCCTACACCCTACTCCCTAGTATTTACCCCATTCTCATTACACCCTCCTACTATCGTCACCGCTTCTCATACACCGTACTCCTTTCACCACTACTCCCAACTCTCTACACCCTAAGCCCGACTCCCTACCTCCTGCACCCTACTCCCAACATTGTACACTGTATTGCATTCACCCTACTTATTATACTCTTCTCACCTGCACCCTACTCAATTCGCCAATACTCATTCACAATACTCACTACTTTGTTTATGGTCATTTGAAGTCATTTGAGCCATACTGGTTTGGAAGAACACAACAAAACGTCAGTAAGCACACTCCTTTTGAGTTGTCCTATGCTAGTTGAAATGAGATGTGCCCAAATCCTTCTCGTTGTCCAGCTGTAACAGGAATCGTCAGTTCTGCACACCCACACAGTCCCCAGTGTTTAGCTTCCTATTGAATATTTCACAAACGAATCATATATAAAAATACGTTTAGCAAAAAGTATTAAAGCTGAAAATATCAAATAATAAAAACATGGAAAACTGAAAGAAGAGATAAGCAGTTTGTTTATCCATACTCCCCCATTTTCCACCACCATCAGCCAGCAACAAAGGACTGACATTCACAAACCATCAGGTGTTAATGGAGCTGAGGAGGCTTCCCCGGGGAGGCCGCAGGGCCTGATGGTATCAGTACTGAAGCTGTGTGCTCTGTGAAGTTTCATAATGACTAGTCAGTCTTCTTCTGAGAGCAGAGAGGGTCTCAGTGGTGTGAAGGCATCATGCCTGGTCCCAGGACCCAAAAAGTGCCTTGAGCCCTCAGTGACTATCAGCTGGTTGCTCTGATGATGTCACACATCATGGAGACCCTGGTTAAACTGTAGCCCGGATTGTGACCTACTGTCCGTCCTGGATTGTGACCTACTGCAGCCTGTCATCCACTGAAAGGGTGAGACAACACAACTGTGGCTGGTCATACCAGGGAAGGTCATTCGGACCTAGTAACGTTTTTTTCTGACTGGTGCAACCAGTTGCAGCTTAACACTGGAGCGACTAAAGAGATGGTGGTGGATTTCCATAGGCCAGTATGTGTATTGTGTGCTCTTATGTTTGATCCTGTAACAACTATTTTCTTTGGGATCAATAAAATGTCTGTCTGTGTATCTATCTGTTTATCATCCGTCCATCCATTCATCAATATAGACATTGGTATAGACACACAAAAGTCGATATAGTTGTAAAAGTGTACTTTTTATTTGACCTTGTTTTGTTGTATAGTTTATCCATCTATCTATACAGAGAACACGTTTCTCTTTTGGGTGTTACAGTCACAAACCCCGGAACACTGAAGCACATATTATTACACACCACACATGATCTTTTACTACAAATATCCTCTCAGTGTCAGATGAGTGCATGATGAAATGATGAGTTTATGATGAATTGTTGAGTTTCTGCTGTAAGGCCTGTAGTACGTTGTTATTTGTCACTGTCCAGCTGTGAACGCTGGGTGGCGCTGTTTGTATTTTGCTCGCCTCCGCACGTCCTGCTCCTTTGTAGTGAACAACATGTTTAACAGAAAACACATTTTGGAGAATTATTTTAATAGATATTTTTTCCATTTGCATTAAAAATCAGTCTTGTTTTCATAGGTCATTATTAGTTTTAGAATGTATTATTATTATTATTATTATTATTATTATTATTATTATTGTTTTATACAGTTATTATAGTTAAAATGTATTCTTATTATTAATACTACTACTACTACTACTACTACTAATAATAATAATAATAATAATAATATTGTTAATATTATTATTATTATTATTATTATTAGTAGTAGTAGTAGTATATTAGTATTATTAGTTTTATTATTGTTATTTAAAATGACCACCTTGATAGACCAGGCTTGTAGCCTGAGACGAACAAAAGAGGTAGATTTTATGAACAACATTTTATTAGCATTTTATGGGCCTAAAATTCTTCTCTCACCATACCAGAATAACCCAGAGCTGAAATTACAAATGTTTTCACATTTGTACACTGATTTAGCAGTTATTGCTGTTACATTTATGATGCGATTTACATTTTTAAACTTATAAAGCCACATCAAACGATATAAAAATATATCGACGGTCTCCGCCTTCGAAGAGACGGTTTGATTGACGCGTTTTAACCTCAACCAATCAGCACGCGACGTTTCACACGCCCCGCCCCCAGTCAAAGGACATGGCCGAGGAATGTTTACTTGTGAAGAAAGTCTGCATTAATTGAACATTAAAAGAGGGGTCATCGCTGAATCTGTAGGATTTTGGTGGAGTTCGGGTCGCAGCAGAGCAGAGTAAGTGTGCTGCATTGCTTATGTCAAAGTTGTAATCTGAAAATGGGATTTTTATGCAGAATTTCTAAGCAGGTCCCGATTATACTGAATTTTTTTTTCTCTTCTCACACGATTGCAAAGCGGAAAGAAGTATAAAATCTTTTTTCCAGGTGTCCTAAAGTCACTTTTGTTTGGTTTTGTGTTTTTCAGTCATGCGCCTCTTGACCTCCCTGATTCTAAGACCATGTCCTGGTGGTCCTGCTGTTCTCACCCTGATGAGGAGAACGTCTTCAGGAACAATGCAGATCAAAGAGTCCCTTAACTTCTGGGGTGGCCGCAGGGTCGAGCTGAGCGATGTGACAAGTACAGAGACGGTTTATGAACCAGCAACAGGTAATCATGTTTTAAGGGTGCAGCTGGTTGCCTGGTGGTTGTGGGTTTGAATCCCAGGACTATTAGTGACACCCCTGAGGTTCCCTTGAGCAAGGTACCATCCCCACACACCGCAACCCCCAGATGCTGTGTTCCTGACTGCTGCTTTGCTTGGTGAATGGGTAAAATACAGAGAAAGTATTTGACTGTGTTCTGTGGTGTGTTCACACTTATTGCACAACTGGACTGTGTGTGTGTGTATATGTGTGTGTGTGTGTGTGTTTGACAGGCCGTGTGTTGTGCCATCTGCAGCCATGCAAAGGCGCCCAGGTAGACGAGGCTGTGAGGAGTGCCGTCTCTGCTTTCGCGGTGTGGAGAACCATGGCAGGCATGGAGAGAGCCAGGGTCATGCTGGAGGCGGCCAGACTGATAGAGGTTGTCTCATTTAAAGGACATCTAGATAAAGACTTGTCTTATCTTTGTTGTCCAGCATTTCACAACAGCTTCACTGGTGGGTCAGCATTAAATTCCACCATTTTTCTTGCCGAAGCAGTTTTCAGAGAGGATTTGTCCTCTTTTCTCCAAGCTTCATTCAAATATCACAGAGATGACTGGTCCAGTGTAAGCTACAGAAGTAGTCCTGTTCAGTATGGTGCTGTCTAGAGCAAAAGCTGCTGTTTGTTTTGAGGATAGAAGAGAAGAGAAGAGATCGCAGAAGTAGAGGTGGTCAACAACGGCAAGTCCATCACTGAAGCTCGACTGGACGTGGACTCGGCCCGACTGTGTATTGAGTATTTCGCAGGGCTGGCCGCAAATCTCTCAGGTTTGTTTACTTGCTGGAATTTAGTATTGCTATCACCAGGCAACAAACATTTGCTTCATTCCATTCTATAGTGTTTCTTCTACAATCCCGGCGCTAACATTTATTTTCATGGAGCTTCAAGGGTTTAGTTAGAAACGTCGTTTTTAGAAAAAAAACAAACAAACTCGGCGCTCGGCTGACGGTCTTTTGTTCTACTTCTAACTATTTACATATTAATGTTGTTTGTTTGTTGTACATGTAGGTAACAGGGTTGGACTCTCACGCATTGAACAGGAGACTCACGCATCAGTGAGACTAATATGAAAATAATAGTAGTATAACAACAACCTTATAATGAAAAATAAACATAAAATATACATAAAAAACACAAACCATTGAAGGGAGGAAAAAAACTGATGTGAGTTTCTGAATCAGCAAAAAAATTGCTTTCATAAAAATGTGTTGCCGTTTTCCTGATAGATGCTTTTACCAGTCAATAGCTGCCACCTGACCTGTTATAGTGTGCTGATTCAACATCAGAAAACTTTGTGTGATCCCTTTATTGAACTTTGTAACGACTGCACAGACTCACAGAGACAAGAGCTTTATAAAGAAATAAATAAAATCACTTAAAAAATTCTGCAGAAAATACTCAATATGAAATACACTACGCTACATCAGAATCAGAATCTGAAAACTCTATTGATCCGAGGAGGAAATTGTTTGTTAAAACTGCACAGATGCACAAAGACAAGAGCAAAATAAAATATAATATCGAAATAAATTCAGCGAAAACTACAATGTGCTATATACACAACTGCTAGGTGTAAATACTATAGATAAGTAACTTACATGTTCAGTGAATTACTAAGAGATTGCAGACTTCTGTCATTTTGTGGATTTATAATAAGAAACACACCGCATTTGATCTACTGAAGTAAAAAGATTAAAGCCGAGCTACTAGTGATCCTGGGCTTCCAGGAGGAAAGAGGTGTGGAGACGGTTTAGTGAACACTACGCCGTATATGGAAACACTAGCTACTGCACTCATGTATGTACTGTAATATTAGTGTGTTAACGCTGATTAACACTGTTGTAAACAGCTTTGATTTTCTTAGGTGCCTACGATTTTGCACAGTACTGTGGGTCCCCATAGTTGCACACAGGTAACAAATGTCATTTCTCTCCTTCAGGGCAGCATGTGCAGTTACCAGGAGGATCGTTTGCCTACACACGCAGGGAGCCTCTCGGGGTTTGTGTCGGAATTGGAGCCTGGAATTACCCGTTTCAGATCGCTGCTTGGAAATCAGCCCCAGCTATTGCTTGCGGTAGGTTAACGAAAAGGCCTTCTGCACGGAATCATATCAATTCGATACAATCGGTAGGGCTTTCCGAGCAGTTCCAGCGGTTTGCAATGCTTTGCGACAATGTTATCTGTTCAAGTGTACAAACGAAGCATTAATGTAACGTGTTTTTATATTGTATAACAGTATGACATACAGTGTCAATCAACTTGATACCAGAATAAAAAAACCAGACACTGCTTATGTTACTACAGAGATACAAAATCAAGAACAATAAATAATATTAAAAAAAATCAAGTAAGAATTCTGTAGAAAAGCCTTAAGATGAAATGCACTAGGCTATATACACAAATGCTTGGGTATAAATACTACAGATAAGTAACTTGCATAAGATAAGATCAACCGTAATTAGTCCCACGAGTGGGAAATTTGCTTTGTAGCGGCAGAAAGAGGACATCATAAAGTTAGGAGCCGCAAAATTAAGAAAACAATAGAATAGAAAAGACAAATATAGAATAAAATTAATGAAAAATAATATACTATACCAACAGTGCAGTATAAAGTGTACACTATACAACTTGTTAATACTAGTGAATGCTATTGCTCTAATTTAGATCAATAGATAATTTTGACATAAGTAGTGATATTTCACCTAATTCTAATAAGGTATTTCATCTACTGAAATGTTTTAGCACCCAATAAGAAACCTGCACATGATATTGCATATGGTAAAACTATTGCACATAATTATTATGATATTGCACGTAATGACAATGTTTTAGCACCCAATCAGAAATCTGAACAATAGTGCACATGGTAGACTGTATATAATAAGATTACTGAAACATTATATGTATTTTAATGCGCAGTTGTGCTACATTAGTCTCGCAGTTCGCAGACACTGAAAATGGCTGCATTTGGGGAAATTTCAATTATCACTTTAACACAAGCATATTATGAAGGACCAGATCCTGATTTCCCAAGTTACTTTCCTTTTTATCGAATTATCCAGCTTGTGTTTCTTAAATGGTCTTTAGGGAACTCCATGGTGTTTAAGCCTTCTCCGGTGACCCCTGTGAGCGCGGTGCTGCTGGCGGAGATCTACGCCCAGGCTGGAGTTCCTGAGGGCCTCCTTAATGTGGTGCAGGGAGCTCAGGAGACGGGCACTCTGCTGTGCCATCATCCCTCTGTGGCCAAGATCTCCTTCACAGGGAGCGTTTCTACAGGAAAGAAGGTACAGACACAAAGGACTGCTTTACCTTTTTGCTCCACAGTAGATGTGGTTGCGTGTGGTACAAGGTCATGGGTTCAAGTCCCATAGAGTTATTCGTACTGCAGATTGCTTTGAGTGGCGTCCACTGCCATCCACCAGGTTTAGTAGGCATATTAGCCACTTCTCCACTTTGTTACTGCGATTACAAATAAGATAAAACAAGCTACACACTACAAGCACGACTGTCTGTCTGGGCTGAAGATACATTTCAAAGGGCGTTTTTCTGTGACACCAACAAATTTATCTTTGAACATGAAGGAGATCCAGGACGTCGCTAACAAGTGCTCTGGGTTCAGTTCTAATCACACGGATTAAGAATGCAAAGAAAAAATGAAAAACTCAAACATGTGTATAGATAATAAAAAAACATAATAACAAAAGCGGCTCTGACAGAAAAACTCTCCGAAGTTGGGAGAGAATTGAGCTGCTGAGACGTCAGTAACATTGTGCTCAGGCTGAGATGCACTGGAAAATCAAAATGTGCTGCCAGATCCGTCCCATAGCTGTACAGTTTATTTACAGCACGGTTCCTGTAGACCTGTGAGAACGAGCCTTTAGAGCAGGGAAATCTCCAGACTGGTCCTCAGCCACTGGGTTGGTTATTTCTGCTGTACAGCCTGCTGATGCTTCAGTGATAAGATTTTAGCTTTTTTCATGCATTTGTCCTTTATTCCTGCATGAACTGTGATGTGACAGATAATGGAGATGGCTTCTGAAGGAGTGAAGCCAGTGACTCTGGAGCTTGGTGGTAAATCTCCTCTGATCATCTTTGAGGACAGTGACCTGGAGAACGCCGTCAGGGGAGCACTCATGGCCAACTTCCTCTCTCAGGGTCAGGTACGTGAACGATTTCCTCTCTCACACTTGGATCTAAAATCAGTCGTGGGTCTGTCAGTAATTACATCACATTCATTTGGCAGGCGCTTTAATCCAATTCAACTTAGAATTTGAGAAAAGTTTCAGGACAGTGAGAACCAGAGGAGAGTTCTAAGTGCTAGGGAGAGAGTAGGGAGTAGTGCAAGAAGATACATCATGCATCAGGAGAGGTGGCGCTCTCTGAAGCTGATATAGCTGCAAAGGGGGGACAAATTCCGTATTAAAGTCTATGTATTTGAATGCAGTGTCATTAAATTCCCTGTTGGTGTAATGGTCAGGCGTCCCAATACCTTTGTCCACAAAATATATATTACATATAGAATTGAAAAACCTAGTCCAGGAACCCTGAAGAATTGAGCCTTGACATTAAACAACTCAAGTGACAAGGAGAGAGATGAGAGAAATTACATTTGTCCTCTACATCCGGGGTTCTCAACCACAGAGCCGCGAAGGCTTTTGATTGGGCCACGAATCTAAAATCGACACAGGCCATTGGTCGGCAGATGGTTATTTAATATCATCTATTGTGGCCAAGTGGGCTTTGGCAACATGCTGTGACAGACAGGTGGGCCTTCATGTTGAAAAGGTTGAGAACCATTGGTCTACATCTTGATAGTCGTGATTCAGAGAAGTGTACCCTCTGCAGAACGTTGAGGGTCGGATGAGACGAGCACAGGAAGTGGTGGAATCAGGGGCGTAGCAGCCAATTTAAAAGTGGGGGGGACAGTATGGTGATGTGACCCAAGGGTGTTCATACAGTATA
>JBBPDB010035013.1:0-11655 GCA_037974465.1 Brachypetersius altus | reverse complement strand
GATAGATAGATAGATAGATAGATAGATAGATAGATAGATAGATAGATAGATAGATAGATAGATAGATAGATAAAGATGGATGGATAGAAAGAACAAAAGATGGATTGAAAAATTGAAAAAATAAAGGATGGATTAAAGATAAAAAGAATAAAAGATGGATAAATGTATACATAAACAGGCAGGGAGAGTAAAAGATGGATCGGTGGACAGATGATCAGGTGGGTGGGCGGATGTATAAATAAAAGAAAAGGAGAAAAGATGGAGGGTGGGTAAAAATTAATAAAAGATTGATGGATAGATAACAAAGAATATGGATGGATGATGGATTAAAAGAAAGAATAAAATAGATGGAGACTGATGGACTGCTAAAGTGATCACAAATATCTGAGTCAGTAATTACACATCTATAATGATGTTAATTTCCATCATGATTAATTAACGAACTAATGAACACAAGAGAGACAAAACAGAAAAACACCTCAGTACACACACACACACACACACACAAATACACACATATACACTAACACTCACAGGCACACTCACACACACACATACAAACTCACACACAAACATACAGTAAACCTCCGCTTCTCATGGGGTTTGCGTTCCAAGAGCAGCCACGCATAGTGAAAAACTGTGATGTAATGTGGTTTAAAAAAATGCCTAAAATACCTATTTTTATTGTGTAAACCCTAAATATGCCCACGAATATGCTCCCAGAACACTTTAATTTCAGAAAATGTAAAGCTAAACCCGTAATTGTACTGTACAGTTTACACTGAACTCCAGTGCTAGATATTACCCGTTTAGGACCATAATTCGTGCATGCGCGTTTTCTTTGTAAATAGCGGAATCTCTTGGTATAATGAAGCATTCAGAGTTCCTTTCACTGCAACTAAGGGGCTGAGCCCAGTTCCTGAAATACAACCCCACACCATAATCTCCCCTCCACCAAACTTCACACTTGGCACAATGCAACCGCCAAACCCAGATTCGTCCATCAGATAGAGCGTGATTCATCACTCCAGGGAACACGCCTCCACTGCTCTAGAGTCCAGTGGTGGTGTGATTTACACCACTGCATCCGACACTTTGCATTGCACTTGGTGATGTATGGCTTGGATGCAGCTGCTCGGCCTGGAAACCCATTTCATGAAGCTCTCTACTCTGTTCTTGAGCTAATCTGAAGGCCACATGAAGTCTGGAGGTCTGTAGCAATTGACTGCAGAAAGTCAGTGACCTTTGCGCACTGTACACCTCAGCATCCGCTGGCCGCGCTCTGTCAGTTTACGTGGCACCACTTCGTGGCTGAGTTGCTGTCGTTCCCAATCGCTTCCACTTTGTCACAATACCACTGACTGTTGACTGTGGAATATTTAGTAGTGAGGAAATAATGACTCGACTTGTTGCACAGATGGCATCCTATCATGGTCCCATGCTGGAATTCACCGAGCTCCTGAGAGAGACCCATTCTTTTGTAGAAGCGGTCTGCATGCCTAGGTGCTTGAAGTTATATGCGTTTGGCCATGAAAGTGATTGGAACACCTGATTTTAATTATTTTGATGGGCGAGTAAATGCTTTTGGCAATATAGTGTATTATGCAAAACCCACTTCAGTTATAGTAGGTCAAGGGCTATCCAAAACATGTTCATGAAGTTCTTTGCACAAAAACACTCTCACATAAAGAGATCACACCAGCTTTATTCTTCATTGTTTCAGGCCCTTTCAAAATGAGCCATTTGGACGGAGGGCCTAGTGTTACGTAATACAAAGTCAATTTGCATAGAACCGCCCCTCACCTGTCGAGACCCCACCCACTAGATTAGTTGACGAACCACCATTTTATCTGCTAGTTTTACGAGTGTGGATAAGCCGATCGCTACGGCTACAGGCAGAGGCAAGTCACACATGAGGTGTTGTGTTGTTGCTGCAAAGAACAGCACACATTCTCCTAGACAAAGAAAACTGAAGAACTGCGTGGCTCCATTTCATTTTCGATTGCCATGTCCCAGCAACAATCGGTTTTGTTCCACCTTAAAAAGTTCCACCCTAAATGGAAAATTCGAATAAGGAGTTAACTTCAGCGTCGTGGAGGATCTGTACCTACTGTCCGTGACAAGTCAGCAGATGAGGGAGATGAAAGCACTTTTAAATAATGACTTCTGTG
Organism: Brachypetersius altus; assembly: GCA_037974465.1. Taxonomy (NCBI): domain Eukaryota; kingdom Metazoa; phylum Chordata; class Actinopteri; order Characiformes; family Alestidae; genus Brachypetersius; species Brachypetersius altus. The sequence continues at coordinate 9,484 of JBBPDB010035013.1, read as the reverse complement.
TTTCTATCGTAGTTAAGAATAAACTAGCTTGTTCGTCTTGTTTTGTACCAACAGCGTATGGAGTGGGTGGAGCAGGGGATGGGTGGGGCGTGGCCAGCAACAGCTTATTGCATAAAAGGGACAGAGCCCTGAAACAGCTCATTTTGAAAGGGAACGAAACTGTGAAGAGTGATTTTGTGCAAAGAATTTAAGGAACATCATTTGTATATCCCATAGACCTATTATAACTCGCTTTTTAAGTGAGTTTTGCATAATATGTCCCCTTTAAATATTGCCACGAAAAAGCCGCAACGTCCGGGCCTTGTCTGCCACGCCCCCTAATCCTCCTGCAGGGTTTATGTTTGATCATGGGATGGTGGTGGCCTAGTGGGTAGGATATTTGCCTCTGGTTCCTGAGCAAGACCCTTAACCCCAAGTTGCTCCAGGGAGACTGTCCCCTGTATATAGAGAATGGAAGTCGCTTTGGATAAAAGCGTCTGCTAAATGCCGAAAATGTAAACATGCTCAGCAACACAGCACGCGAACGAGGGGACGAGGCCCAGACGTCATAGCTTTTTTTGTGGCAATACATTCTTTATCATGCACTTTACCCTGCACTTCTCTGTGATCTTCTGCTAGATAGGCCATGATACGTTTCCATGGTAGAAACAATAAAATATTTTTTCACACTGCCTGCCTCAGATCCTCGAGCTTCTGGGGCTCAATAGAGGTCCTGTTAGGTGTTTATATGATTGTATTCTTTCACAGACCCCTAATTCAAATATGGAGCTAAAACCAACTTCATATTCATAATCATAGTCTTATTTTCTTGGTCCTGGCTGTGGAGTTGGTGCTGGGAGCAGAACTGTGGATCAGAAGGTCCACCTCAGAACTCCAAACAGTCTGTCCTCTCTCCCCCGCTCCACTTCCGGTGGGGCTCGTGCAGGGGCTGCTCTCACAGCGCGCGAAAAAAAAGGCCAGAAAGCGCCACCTGGCGACGACAGGGCAGCAGAGCAGCACTGAGACCTACAGACAGAAGTGTGAAGTGTTCATTTGTCTCACGTGAAAACAGCACAGCATATAGTGTGAACAGCCAGCACGAAATTCTTTCTCTGTATTCTTTTCCTGTATTCTTTTTTCCCCCCATAAAGATGTGGACAGTGCCTTAGCTGCCGGGGACTGCTGCACCGTTAGGTGCACCACCTACCGTAGAGGAGTGTGCAGCCTAAGATCCGATAGACAAAATAGATTTTCAGCGTGAGAAATCGAAGGTATGGCGTGAGAGTGTGTGAAGACAGTCGAGTGGGTCTATCTGTCCGTCTGTCTAGATTAATCTGCCCTATGTCAGTTTACGTACTCATGAGAAAAATATTTTGCTTCTGTCATGTATTTTATATAGTTTATATGGTTATGCAGTGTATATTGTTTGTATAGTTATAAATCATTTATATAGATTCATATAATACCTTATTTGTACAGATCATAATGCAAATAGTTTAAGTGTATATAGTAATTTATATAGTTAATCAACTGTTTATTGTTTATAGATATATAATATATAATTTCTTTTCCCCAATATTTTCAATTTCCTTGTTAAATGTGCATGTGTGTGTGTGTGTGTGTGAGAATGTTTAACTCTTTATTGAACATCATTGTTAATATGGTTTATTGTAACTGAAAGTCAAAATGTTGGGGAAAGTGAAGGTGATGACAGGCAGACAACTTTGCTGTAATCAGCTTTTATTGTTTCACACTCGTTCATTCTTCATTCATCCCACATTCTCGTTCCCTCTCTCTCCAATAATGTCAACATTCCTCATACATTTGATCAGGTTTTCCAGCTTTACTGAACTTTTCTAGAACACCTTCATGTAGTATTCAGAACGATTTTGCCCAATTATTCCATCAGCATGATCATTACCTCCACAAGCATGATCAATACTTCACTCACACACACCTGCACCGTCTCCCATGCATCTGAGAACGAGCTGCACTGATCCCACTTTGTGTAAATGGTCATTTATTTCATGGATATATAAACTAAAGCATGTATTTAAATAAAGTAAATCTATGCATCACCTTTTCCCACTACTGTAAATCTACTGAAGCAGCTTCTCTGTATATTCAGCTCTAAAGCGCTGTATTTACTAGCATCTATGTGTGCATGTGTGCCTGTGTGTGTGTGTGTGTGTGTGTGTGTGTGTGTATTTGTGTATGCAGTGTGTTACATGACCCCTCCCCCTGTCTCTGATTGGCTGGTTGATCTGACAGATGCTGCTACAGTGTAGTTTTTGCATCTGGCTTCATTAAAGCCACTTCAGTCACGCCAGGGGGAAATGGCATCAACATCACTGCACAAAACATTCAGAGCACCACGGTGGACCCCCACTAATGGCTCACCACTCAAAACACATGCAGCACTGACTGCTTACTGGGTTGGCACACATTAAACATTGGCTAACTGATTGTAATGGCACCTGTTTAAACCTGTCTACGTAGCAAGTTAGCATCGGCTGATATTCCATCATTGCATAATTGTATGAAGCTAACCAAAATTTTGGCTAACAGCTCTGAACATTATGCGTTTAGTTCTGGCAATGTAGTAAGCTAGCTTGCAGAGCACTGACTAATCTTTCATAATAACATGAATTTAACCCTGGGAATGTTGTGAGCTAACATGAATTTAGCAATTCAACTGTGGCTATGAACTTAGCATGAAAGTAGCATCACACTTCACAATTGTATAGATTGATCCCTAGTAGTTTACCGAGGCAATTTAGCATTGTCTTCACTTTCGTAACATCATCCACCTGTGGACCTGAGGGTTCGTCGTGGTGCTCTGAGATGTCAATACTAATTGGCAAATTTATTCTGCAGGGTTTAGTGATGGTATGACAGCCCGTAGGATGTGGACAGGATGTTTATCAGGGCATGTCCCTGCTTAAACGTCCTGTCACCCTCACGGGATGCTGTCCCCTGCAGGTCAGGCTCAAGACGGCTGCAGCAGCTGTCAGGTGGCGGAACGTCACTGTCAGGTTTCCCTGATGTTACTGTCGTCCGCCGCGACGCCCTGTCAGTGTCAGGAGGCTGACAGCGGCTGATCGCAGTGTCAGAGAGCAGCCGGACCACCGGACTGACCTCCGAGCAGCCGCCGTCAGTGTCAGCATCAGCTGGAGAGGGGGGACAGTGTCCCCTCCTGTCAGCTGTACTGGATTTTACACTTGGAGCGCTTCGCTCATGGCTGGAGCATCACCTGGGGTTGCCCTGCCTCTTGGGCCACTTGTCCCAGGCCTATCTGCCCCAGATCTTCCTGTCTGTGGGCGTGGCCTAAAAACTGGCTAACAACAACCTGGCCATGGTGACTGTGCTGGTGTTGCGAGCCACCGTGACTATGACCTTCCCCACCGCCATGGTGACTTCTGTGTTGACCTACATCTTGGCCATGGTGACCATGGTGACCATGGTGACCTTCATGGTGACCATGTTGGCCTCCATGATGGCCATGACCCATCCCAGGTGAGTGGCTATGCTCCTCTTCCCTTGGACTTTCCTCTGTAGGCTTGTCCTCGGCTGTTCTGTTACACTCCAGTGGTCGAATGGAGTTCTGCATCAAGAAAAATTTTTTTATCAGTTAATTTTATCAAAACAAACCTTTTTATTTTATGCCATAAAATGACCAGCTACATTTATTGATAAATGGAGCAATAGAAATGTTCCAAAATTGCTTTATATTAACATATTCTTTATTTCTATCATTTCATCCATTTTAGAGTAAGAGCAAAACTAAAGCTGTTATATACCCCCCAATTTCTTCATTTTTTCTGTCATTCACCTTGTTGGTGCAAAAAGCTTTCTTATATTTGTCATATTAAGTAGGTTAAATGAAAGAAATGGGAACAGAAGTTTTACTGTGACTGCCTGTTTCTTCACTGGTTCAGGTTAGATGTGCTTTGTTATGTTTAAATGATTCATACGTAGGTCACTGTGTGACTTAACAAACAAAAACATTCCTCTGAAACTGATCAGATTCAGGGACTGGACTGAAAAGAGGGTCTTTGGAGGGTCTTGGAAAACTGTTCCTCAAAACTACAGAAAATCTGGATCATTGGAGACAAAATATGAATAAATGAGGTTGGCTTTTGAACAGAACTACAACACACTGGACCATAACAGAGCCCAAACCGTTTTAAATCCATACCTGCAATATCTTATATTATCGATGAGTTATCAGCCACTCTTAGTGTTGGTATAGATAAACCCACTCCAAGCAGAAACCCGTGTCTGTTTATCTGTAGGATTTAGTTTTTTATGAGAAGCAGAATGAGGAGACAGACCTCAGAGGAACACTCTCCACAGATCTGATCACAGTAGGTGTTTCTGATGGCTTCCTCCACATACGGCTGCCCCAGGATGGTGTAGGGCAGAGACAGGTGGTACGTCAGTCGGCCACATCTGGAAAAACATTTAAAAATATGTTACGTTTTAAAGTTACTAAATAATTCAAAGTGGATAATGAATAAGTCATAGAAGACAATTCATGAATACAGATTCCTTAGTATTAATTTATAGTGGATACTGTTCAATTCATAGTTGCACGCTGTTCACACTGTGTGCTGTGGTGTGTTCACATATGACAGAATGGTCACTTTCATGTTGAAGAATTCATGTTAGATATCATAGTGGATCATTCATAGTGGATACTAAGTAATGTATTATCTACACTACAATAAATCCATAGCAGATACTGAATAATTGATAGTAGATACTAAATATTCATAATAAACATATTTCAATAGTGGATATGGAATAATTCATAGTGAAGTATGCAACCTAAGAGACGACAATCATACAATATCCTGACTTCATTAAATAAATATAGAAATAAAATATAAATAAAAATAAAGCTGTTAAATTATAAACATATGAACTTAAGATACATGTCTAATAATTTCTGCTGTTCGTAGTATTGAATAAAAAGCTGGAGGAGGGAGCTGTCCATGCAAGTGTTAACGACTGATCAATAACTAATAATATTTCTTATTGGGTGCTAAATCATTAGTTGCAGTATCTTATTATTATTGTGTGCATTAGTCTTACCATATCATTACCTACTATTGATCTCTATTACATACAATAACAGCCTCATAACCATCATTAATGTTATTAGGAATTCACTTAACTGTAAGCCTTTTATCTATAGTATTAGTACCCCAGCATTTGTGTGTATAGTATAGTGTATAGAGCATATTATGTATTTTTCTGCAGTTTTATTGAATTTATTTAGATATTGTTCTTGTCTCTGAGTCTCTGTGCTGCCGTAACATAGGCAATTTCTTCAAGGATCAGGAAAGTGTTCTGTTTCTGATGTTAGTTAGCTGCGGGGAGCTGACCTGTCGTAGATCTGGAAGTCGTCCTTCATCACATTGGCTACTGTCCAGACGTCCTGGGCCTCCGGGTCCTGAGCGAACAGGGCGATGTTTTCCGAAAGTCTTTTACCCAGGAGAGGATGGAGCCGCCGGGAATTCTCATCCTGACTGTTCACCACAATGTAGGAGATGTTGCGGAATCCCTGTTTCTCCAGTTTCAGGCGCAGGCCATCCAGTCTGAGACCAGTTAAAGGGCAAAATCAGTTCCTCGCACACCACAAATATAACCAGTCAGCCAACAGAGAGAGAACAGTTATAATGCATGATGTGGAGAGGGAGGACCACCCTGTCAGCCCAGAGAGAGAGGACAATTCCACGGAGTGATGGTGGAGAGGGAAGCACACTATACCCACCCAGAGAGAGAGAGGGCAGTTATACTGAGTGATGGGGAAGACAGAGGACCACCCAACCCCCCCCCAGAGAAAGAGAGGACAGTTAAACTGAGTTATGAGAGAGGGAGGACCACCTATACCCGCTCAGACAGAGAGAGGGCAGTAATACACAGTGATGGGGAGACAGAGGACCCCACTAGTCACCCAGAGAGAGAAGACAGTAATACTGAATGATGCCCCTACACTGTCGAGAGTTAGGTTCACTTACTTGGATGCCTGCACCAGGCAGAACAATCAACTGGCCTGGAGAAAGGCCACCACGGTCACCTGGCCGAGGCTGTCCTTCAGAGGCTCTACCTCTCCGATCTTCCATGTCACCGGTGGTTTACAGCGCGGTCCATCATCCTCACTCTCTGCGCCGCAGCCCACCAGCGCACAGAGGGCCAGGGCCACACTGAGCCCTGCCCACATCTTTACACCCACCTCAGAGACTCTAAACACACACAAAACACTCTTTTGTTTGTCTGATCACAAATAAATCAATGAGCCGATGAGAACAGCAGAAGAACTCCTGTCCTAAGCTGACTTTCTCCCCCTGCTGTTTGGGTTTAGATCATTGAATATTCAGTTGGGTTTGATAATGTGCCAATAATAAAAAAATACTAATTAACAGTAAGGGGCAGAAATACAGTTTTGTCATGAATATTTACGTTTTTATTTCCACTGTGATCATATAGTTCACGGCTTAGTGATTCTTCACCGTCTCTCTGTGGTGTTTTAAACTCAACCAGCAGATGGTGCAGTTTTACATTTTCCATCAGTGTTACATTTATGTCTGATTTTAATTTAATAATTACTCAAATATTAAATGTTTGTAGTTTATGTTTCTATTCATTAACATGTAATATAAAGCTATTTAATATAAGAGTAGTTAGCCAGCATGTGAGTATCTGAATGTTATGGAAGAGCGAGAAATAGTGTTTGCTGAAGATTATATTATATTACATTGTATTATATTATACTATTTTATATTATGTTATTATTTTGCATTATGTTATTATATGATATAATGGGATATAATGCAAATAACTGATATTATATATTGCCTTATATTATATGATATGATATTTATGGCGTTAACACATTATTTACAGAACAATTATTTTATCGCACGTTAAAATCCTTTTATTTTTAAAGTTTGTTGCTTTTTCGGGCTCATGCACATAAAAGTGCACAATACACACCTTTTGCATTTCTTATTTAATTTGCGTACAAAGATTGTGATTAATTGCTATTAATTGCAGAAAAACATGATTAATCACGATTAAAATTGTTAATTGTTGACCAGCACTAATTATATTATCTGTGTGATCTGTTGACTCTTCTCTCTGATATCAGGAGTCCCCTGCCCAACTGCCTTGTTACTACTGGTTCTTTCAGTTCTGTTTACTGTGATGTGTGTTCACACTAATGAATCTTGTTGTTTTGCACATGTTGTCTTGTTTAGTTGTTTATGTTTATGATTATGTCTGACAGATCACAGGTCAGTGGAGAGTACTGAATCTGATTTTATGTTCACAGGCTGAAAAGTGACACTGTTTGATCTCAGCAAGGCTGATAAAGACCTCAGTGGTCTACAGGATCCCCACCTCCACACACACACACACACACACACACACACACACACACACACAATCAAGCACACACTGCAGTCACTCTCTGAACCTGAGAGTACAGTTATAAACCTCTATAAAGTCCTACCTGTTTAGCGCTGTGTCCTCAGTTCTGTCTGTCCTGTGTGTGGTGTGTGTGGGGTGTGGGGTATTTATACCACACTTGTTTTTCTCTGCTCTCTGGGACAAAGTTCCCCTGCAGGCTCCACCCACTTCCATCCCAAAACCTCCAGTTTAACCCCCACTGGTTACATAAACAAGTGCCTCTCAGGCTCTCAGACCGAAGGGCAGACTGCAGAATCAGGCGAAAAATTCAGTGGGTTCCTTCACCACAGCGATTAATGCAGTGTTTTTCCACATCCTACACTCATCCCAAGGCCTTCCACTGTAAATAAATGGAAACTTTATAAAGATTATAATTTATACATTTGTATGATTTATCATTTATTTATTAATGTAAAGATTCCAGAAAAAGTTGTTATTGTTATCACTAATACCAAACTTTTCTACATTTCACCAAGAAGTCTACAGAAACAGAAGGGTTAAACTTCCTGCATTCCTTTTGCATATGTGTGCGTGTGTGTGTGTGTGTGTGTTTGTGTGTGTGTGTGTGTGTGTGTGTGTTTGTGTGTGTGTGTGTTTGTGCGTGTGTGTGTGTTTGTGTTGGCGCAGAGTCAGCACTTATCCTGCTGTGGAGAAGCTTTTTCTGTTCCAGCTGAAACAATAACAGCTACAGTTAAACTTTACATTTTAAAATCTAAATCATTAACACACACACACACACACACACAACACACACACAAAAATCAGAAATGTTTACAGTGGAGGTGAATGGAACCAGTCCTCTGCTGACAATAGTTCCCCCACAGAAAGTTATTCCATCAAATGATTCTGGTTGTGCCGCCTACCACCTGAGATATTGTTCTACTACAGTTTTGAAAAGTTTAGTCCTAAACTAAACCCATTCATGGTGGTGGGACACATGCAGGCCGTCTTGAGGCAAAGAAAAGAGCTGTAGTTCAGATTCTCCACTATTTCACCATCATTAACATCCATATAGACACTCAGAGACACTTCAACACTCAGAGACGCTTCACTGCGATTGATAGAGAATAAAATGTCTGTTTTTGTGTTGGATGTCTGGTTCCATTCACCTCCACTGTAAAAAAAAATATGCAGAAATCTCTACAATAAACACTAAACCCACCCAGCAGTGATTTATGGGGGTAGATGGAGAAATTGTGGAGTTCTGCTTTAACAGCACAGTTTTTGTGTGATTATTGTTTCTGAGAAGTGAAAATCCATTACTGGACACACAGATGTGCTGAAGCTGCAGTTTGGCTGTTCAGGAAGAGTTCCAGGTGACCTTTGGAGCAGTGCTCCTGACCTCTTCTGTAAGCATTGAATGAAACATGGCCTTTTTTACAGACACTTTCCTGTAGATAAAGACTTTAACATTCATCTACAACAGTTGACTATTCTGTAATCTCTCTGCTGGAAAGTTTGAGCTAGGAGATAGTAAATCTGTATCTTATCACAATGACGTCCTGACCTTCATTGGGTCACGTCTACTCAGCTCCGGGTGATCTATTCTCTCTAATGTTTAACAACTCTCTGCTACGCTCTGCTGTAGCCTTACATAAACTCCATAAACTCTGTAGGCCATAGTGTGAGTCCAGTGTTGGTTTAAAAGTTGTGTGCAGTGTAAGCTAAAATGTGCGTAGTGTAAATTTAAATGTGTGTGCTGTGTAGACCACAGTGTGTGTTTAGTCTAGACCACAGTGTGTGTTTAGTCTAGACCACAGTGTGTGTTTAGTCTAGACTACAGGGTGTGTTTAATATAGACTACAGTGTGTGTTTAATGTAGACTACAGTTTGTGTTTGATGTAGACTACAGTGTGTGTTTAGTCTAGACTACAGTGTGTGTTTGATGTAGACTACAGTGTGTGTTTAATGTAGACTACAGTGTGTGTTTGATGTAGACTACAGTGTGTGTTTAATGTAGACTACAGTGTGTGTTTAGTCTAGACTACAGTGTGTGTTTAATGTAGACTACAGTGTTTGTTTAGTCTAG
>JBBPDB010034985.1:0-11656 GCA_037974465.1 Brachypetersius altus | reverse complement strand
GGTGCTGAAGGTAGGATTCGAACCTGTGACCTCTTGGTCCGGAGGCAAGTATCCTACCCACTGAGCTCCCTCCACCCAGTATTTGTGTTTCTGGTGGCAGTCAAAGCATATGTGATTAATATGCTGTGCAAATAGCTGTGATAATCATTTGAGCAATTATAGTGGAACTGCCATTTAGAGTAAAAATACCTAGGTCTATTTTTGAGGGCAAGATGTTTCTAATTAATTTCTTATTAAAGTTAGAGTAATTCACACCCCCACCCCCAACAGTAATAACATTATTTGCTCTTAAATGGGCCTAAATAGCACTTAATGAAAAATCTGTTTCCTTTTTAGTTAACTTGTATCAAATAAAGTAGGAATGGACTATGTATCTCATTATTTTGTGGATATTGAAAGTTAATGCTAAGGTGTAGCAGCAGCACTCCGATTCATGATTCATGATATTTACATAATTAACTCATAACACACATCTGCCAAAATGTCATTCTTGTTTGATTCTGACTGTCCATGTTCACTGACAACTGAGAACAACAATGCCTGTTAATTTTAAACCTTCAGTAGATTTCATAATTTACCAAAGACATATCTTTGATTAGATGAGTCACTTTGATCAGGTCTTTGTTGGAGATTGTAATTTAGCAACAAACCTGAACCTCACCTGCTGCATGTGCTGAATCTCTTCCAACCAATCATGATCTTCCACAAATTTCATAGACTGATGTCTGAGTCATATTGATTTGGTGGTCTCCTGTTATTTCCTTTTTTAAGGGATAATTTGACAGCTGTGCAAAATAATGCTTTCAATACATCACTGATCAGCAAAAGTACTTGTATTGATTGCATTCATATCCATTAATATTTACTGCATTTCATACACAAATACCAGACAAACATACAAAGCCAGCTTTAGTGTTGATGCACACAGGCATCCCCGTTTTCAGGTCTTTATTTGTTTCATGTAAACCACTAAACTTATGAGGGGCTCTTCGGATATAACTATTGTTTGCTTTTCTGATGTGAAATGTTTGCTTGCTCTCCTGTGTCGTGTTTTCCCATTTTTCTTTTTTTCCCTTGCATGAATTTTCACATACTTCTACACCTCTGTGCAAAATTAACAATCTGTGCTCAAACTAGACCTTTAACTCTGACCCTGTTTACACCCAAACACTTTGTGTGACTAATATCTAGATTGAATTCTGATGATTTTAGATACATACATTTACATTTTGTACTCTTCAGTCAGACTGAATCCTTTGTGGTAATATACAAGTCAGCAACCACCAATTTTGTGCTACTGCTCCTCACTTTTGTGCACTATTGAGAAAAAGCACAATGAATGTATCATGGTTGTCAAGAACTATGCGCAACTATAATGTATAGTGCACAGTTTATTGTAGCAAGATGGTGGAAATTTGTGACAAAGTTTAACCAAACTGATGCTTTCTTTCAGCTGACTGGTTTGTGTAAAGTGGGTTATAGAGTTAAAATTAAACTCGTGTCAGGAGATGGAACTGGAAGAGCAGTAATGCTTCACTAAGTGCCGAAGGGTGGTCTCTTGCATAAGCAGAACAGCAGGGCGAGCCACTGTGACAGGGTTTAGCTTGTCAAATGTGATGTTACTTCACAGTGGCTCAAATGCATCTCAAACCACCTATTTAAGGATGTTTGAGTACTCTGGAATTAAATCTCCTACATTTACACTTGCATTTTTGTGTGGCTTGAACTTATTTAGATATTGCTAATATGCAAGATGAATGAAGTGACCAGGTGTAGAAACGGCCTCTGCGTCTTTTAACCTCGGGTCTCCCTAAGAACAAATATTTTCTCTTGGACATGATGTCAAACTGGACAGTGCAGCCTCTGTTTTTCCCTTTTATTTTGGTTAAGTTAAGCCAAGTATGCAAGTTTTAGTGACATTTGTGGCCAACGGGATTTGGCCTGTCATTGAGCTTTCAACTCTGTCATCTGCATATTCTACCAGCCTGTCAGAATTTCCCTTGAGTGATAGAGAACAGCAGTGACAGTTTCTGATGGATATGGTTCTGGTGTCCGTGGCATGAATGTCATTCTATTTTTACCAAGCCTGTCTGTGGGTTTATGCGGCCAGTTAAAAAAAAAAGCTGTAGGTGGTTTATGTTGTTATTTGTTCGGGAATATGTCCACTGCGCTACAGCTAAGAATGCTTTCAGAACTATTAAGCCACGTATAGCACAGGTACAGGGAATGGTTGTTTGCGACACTAATGGCTCACATATGAGTCAGCCTACAGAATCTATAAATTCCCCACTAAATGCTCACAGGTAATATTCCATGTAGTACTTAAAAAGCTTCAAGGACAGGCGTGCTAATATGACAAACAAGAAATGGAAACTAAAGCTAAACAGTAAACATGATTACATTTATTTCTGATTATAAGTTATTTCTTCAGTTAAATTTGAGCTGAGCTCAAGCTCTGCCTTTAGATTATCTAGTTACGTGAGAAACTGTAGGTATATCTGACATTATTGTCTGCCTTCCTAATAAAATGGTGAGCAGTACAGATTTGCCTTGTAAATTCGGATTTCCACAGCATCAAACACATACGCTTCCTTAAACAAAACAAAATTTGTGATTGCCTATCTAGCTTGTTCCTTTAGGAAACAGCTGGAAGTGCTTCTCAGCAAACTTATATAAGGTGACGTGATGGACAGGAAAAAGCCTGTTTTTTCAAGGCTCACTTGCCAGCTTAGCGTCAGCCATGTGCCTGGCATGGCATGAATTAAGTTATGCTTGTGGAATGTAACTGTTGCAAACAAACACCCTCCCTGTTCTGTCCCCAAAACTTTGTCTTTTTCCCTTGTTAATTAAAAAAATAAAACTCTTATTATTATCAGTATATGTATTATTAATACAACATGTCTCATTTTTGTTCCTTAAATAATTTCCCCCTTATTTTGTTCTTCTGAGCAATATGCAGACAAACATTAGAAGATACTTGAGGCCTTGTGTACAGGTGATTAACACTTATCTCTACACATCACCATGAAGGCTCCTATCTTGATGTTCTGTGTGGCTTAGTGAGGGCTGAGGGTAAAAAAAGACTGGCTTGTTTGCTTTATCTGACATTTCATGGCTTTGGTAATGGCAAGAAAAAGTGTCGTTTTCTGTCAGTACACACTGATGATGCATACATGTGAAACGGCAAGATATCTGTTTGACTCGGCGATGTTAGAAAGTATGTTGAAGTACAATAAAAACAGTAAATAGTTTGGCTGGGGAACTATTTAAATTACAAATGTGATGCATTACATTGGTATTAAAATGTATGTGCTGTATTCGGTATTCAGTCTAAGCTGACAGTTCTTTCGCAAATGCCTTTAAAAATGATTGTCACTATGTAGTTTTTTAAAGATGAATAAATATGTTTAATTTAGACCAGCTACAATTGTGGGTTCTTTTGCAACATGTAAGGCACAATTTTGGCTTCTTTAATTAAAATACTGGTGTGTGTGTGTGTGTGTATATGTATGTATATGATTGTATCATGACTGCATATCATGAAATATTGTTATTCATTATAAATTAATTTTACATTTTAATTTTGAATGTACGTTTTATTTTTTTCAATGTATGTTTTGAAATTGATTATTCAAGTGCTTATTAGGAAATTCTGTTTTGCTGTTTCACACAGCCCTCGTGTGCTGCTGTTTAAGTGCTTGCCAGACTAGTAATTTAACAGCTCCTTGTGAATTTTTTCCCACATACTGTACATCTGCCAGCACTGTGCCATAGATGTTACTTTTCATAGGTTTTTTTTCCCCATTTGGCCGGAAGCTTGCTCAGCTCTTTATCAGCCCCCCTTGGTAATGTTTCTTTGATGATGGTTGTGCAAGTTTCTCTCCACTGCTTCTTTCCTGCAAACGCACAGTGAATTAGCTGTTTAGGTCTGCCTCTGTCAGCTTCTGATAAAACCTCTTGCACTTGAAGCTTCTGCACCTGCAGAGCTGTGACTGAGAGTCGTGGGATACTTGCCTCCGGACCAAAAGGTCATGGGTTCGAATCCTACCTTCAGCACCACCACTGGGTCCCTGAGCATAACCCTTAACCCTGCGCCCTGTAGTTAAGGAATGGAAGTTGCTTTGGATAAAAGGATAATCTGCTAAATGCTGTAAATGTAAATGTGCTTTTCTACAGACCTCTATGAGGCATCCAGTGCACTTAATCCATATGAGTGATTTGTAATAGATCTTGGGGAAAACTACTTTGCCTCTATTTCAGTCTGGTGGGGACACTGCAGATGCGTTATCTTGTTTCTTTTAGTGTTATATTAAACAGACCATTAGTCACAGTGACCTTTGATCCAGTGATGTTTATCAATTCTATGATTAAGGAAAGCGTTTTTCTTTCCCCCGTGCTGCTTCTGCATTAACTTGGGTGGCAGATACTCTACCAGGCATATACCATTCATTTGAGCAGCCACTACGTAACGTTATTTGCAATTCTTTTCAAACTGGAACTGAAATGGAAGGATGAACCTGGCATCTAGTGATTGCACAATTCTCAGACCCATTTTTCTCATATTTATATGTAAAGTTATTTTTTAAAATGTCTCATAAAATGTTTCCTTTTTTAATGTTGCGAGTCATAATCAACATTAGTGGTGCAACGGATAACACAAATCACGGTTCGGATCGGATCATGGTTTTAAGTCACGGATCGGATCAGTTTTTGAATCAGCAAAAAAAAGACGAGACAAATTAAACTTTTCATTTATTTAAGTATTTTTGCCCATTAAAAACATTCCATGCAATTATATAATGACAATATAGGGCATAATTATTTCCTTTAATGTGGACACATGCGGAAGCGTCTGTCGTTGCTAAGCAACCATCAGCCGCGCTCTCCATTTCCTCCAACGAAAAACCCTTGCTTCACGATTTATTTACGCAGAAAGGAAAAAAACCATTCAGCTGAGCTTTTATTTTTCTTTCGGATCTTCGGATCACATGCCTGCCGAACCGTGGAGAGGGATCGGTTCGGATCACGGATCAACAGTGATCCGTTGCACCACTACTTGTGTGGCATAATAACTAATAACTGAGTTGGATTAGGCTTGGATGCATGGATTAGGGCTAGCAGAGCCAGGATTCACAGTCATCTACTGTGCAGGCGTTTTCACATCATGGTTTCATGACTTGCAGTAGAGTTTAAGACGCAGAGGGTTTACAACCAGAGGTTCAACTGCCAGTAACTTCCTACAATATTAATGAAACCCCGACGCAGCCCAGATCCACCACATCCCCTCTCTCCTTGAGAATGATGGAGCTATGCTGAAGAAATCGCAAAATGATTGCTATATGATTGCTTCTTCATGAAATCCAACACTACAGCCGAGCTTCTAGCCAGCATACGCTGGTTACCAAACATGCCTAGAATGTAACTACTTGAAAGTTATGGATGTATTTTTAAAAAAAAATAGCTTTGTATCAGAGCACTAGTCATCCATCAGACATGTGCTCTAGGTTATATGCGCTAGGTGTCTAATTAGCATTGCAGTTGCATGCTGGACATGATCTCATCATCGTAGAGGTGGAACTACATGCAGAAAAAGGCATTTGGCATCACGCTGTTTTACCCTGTACATACACTCTAACGATCCCACAATTTCAATAGGCAGTAAATAAACCATCCGAAATAGACTCTCTAACTTTAGTGTATACATCTGTGTACTTAAATTCCTTTACTCTAAGGCACTTGGGTTGTTTGTGTAACACTGTTATACTGTACTAATGTAGAATTCTGTATTAACGGTCAATTATTCATTATAATTAAACAACTAATTGATTAATCAGCCTAAATGTTGCCTATAACCGGGCTATAACAGTGAAAAGCTCCAACAAAAGGTGTGTGTTATTGTTTTTAAATAATGTAAAACAAGGTTCTAACTTTTAGTTATTGTAGTGACGTTTACTATAAAAGAAGACACATTGTTTCATAGCTTGCCCATAACTTCTACCCACTGTAAGTGAGAAGCAATAGCCAAAATTAGTGATCCGTGTAGATTAACACTGGCATCATTTGCCGACCGATATGCTGCTTCAGAATCGACACACAGGTGTTTTCTTTTCAGGTGGTATGTTTCCATAGAAAGCTTAACCGGAATTCCATATGTTGACATATCTAGTTGAACCTTCATCTTAAGAAAAGGCTTCCAGACTTTACTTCTTTTTGAACTTTCAGCTGTAATTGTTTAGCTAAGTGGTCAGAAAAGTTTGACCCTGTAGGTAAAGTGCTGCTCTCTTCAGGTTAAATCATGAGCTCCGAAAAATCTGAATAAACGTTGAGTTTGTTTGGTTTCTTTAAAAAAGATCTTTTATCTTTTATTTATTTTTAAGGTTTTGTTTTCATTTTAGGTTTAGTTTTCTAATCCTACGATATGCAGCTTCATGTATCCTTTTTTATCTATTCTGGTCACCATTCCTGCTGCAAATAAAATGCCTGACTACGAAGACTATCCCTGCATGATGCAAGAAAAAAACTTAAATAATATATGAACTTGGATAGGGTGCTGAGTCACATGCATAAAAAACTAAACAGTTAAGCTACTAAATAAGCAACCCAAAAGAATAGCCTTTGTAGTCTAGCTTAGTGCAGATGGGAACAGTCAGCAGAAGACATTGCTAGTCTAACTGCTGTTTATATCAATCCTGAAATCGTTCGGAGTAGCCCGGCCAATGACGCAAGAATGGGAGTACAGCTGGGTTAAAATGACCAGCAAAAGCAGTTGCAATCTCTCTGTAGTCTCTTCCAGCAGTCCATTAAATTGGCAACAGTGAGAAAAAAACCTGGCATCCTGCAGTATGAGATAAAAACCTAAAGAGCACAGTGTTCTTGAGATGAAAGGTAACAGTCTTAGCTACACCCTAAAATGGTTTGAAATGTTAAGTCAGTTCTTGAAGTTCGTGTGTTGGAAGCTGGACAAACGGGCAAGTGTAAGGACCTGAGTGACTTTGACAAGAGGTAAGTTGGCTAGATGACTGGGTAAGACCATCTCCAAAACAAGAGGTCTTCAAAGTCAAAGTGAATGCTATCGTCGTCTCAGCCTTATACAAGTATACAGAGAAGAAATGATGAAGTTCAGGTTCCACAGTGTACTGAGTGTACATGTGCAACAGACATAAGACACCCTGCAACACACAAAACAGTGCAAATTAAGAAGTATAGAATAAGATAAGAGTGAGTTTTAATCAGTCCAGAGTGTGTGGACAGCTCTTTGTGCATTGTATGGAAATATAAGAAAAGTAAAATGTGCGATAATTGAAAGAAATGTGCAATGTCTTGTGGGGTGTTCCTGGCAAATCGTGAACCAGTGACAAGGTCGTAGCCCCCCAAGTTAAGGCTAGCCAGTGTGGTCAGATGCCTCAGAAGAGGTCCTGTAGAACAAACTGCAGAAAAAAATAATGCTGACTATGATGCAATGGTGTCAAAACCCACTCCACAACACAGCTTTCTATGCAAGGGGCTACGTAGCTGCAGGCCAGTCGGAGAGCCCATGCTGACCTTTTCCACCGCCCAAAGCAATTACAGTCTTACATGACCACTGTAAGCACTTTTGGCAGTGAATATGGGGTCAGCATGGGCCATGTTGCCTAATTACCTTTTATAGCCGAATTCATATGTGTGTTTAATAATGCATTGAAAAGCCTAGTGCTAGTTGTAACAAGAACATCTGGAGCTTTATTTGGGTGGAAGCATGGATTTATTAGGGTGGGAGCATACTGAGTGTGAAATTTAACAACTTCAAGGCACAGCTCAAAGTAGGGACCCCGATATGCTTGTCAACATTGTTCGACGTACATTGAGTATGTTGTTAGCAGTGATGGGAATAACGGCGCTATAAATAAACGACGTTACTTACGGCGTTATACTTTTTTCAGTAACGAGTAATCAAACGAATGACTGTTTCCCCGTTACACCGCCATTACCATTACTGACCATAATATTTGTGTGTGTTCGGGGCCGGGGCGGGATACATAACCAGTGATGATGATTGGTGTCTGTAAACACGTGGTGTAACTGAGAACGCGATGATTGGCTTAGATTGAGTAAATTTCCATTGTTTGCCAATCAGAGGCAGAGTAGTGCGGACGTTCACACATGAGCACATGCGGTCAGTCGCGCACGCGAACAGCTGATCAGTACATTTATTTTATAGTTGTTTTAAATTATATATATATATTTAAAGTAACGCAATAGTTACTTTGCCTGGTAATTAGTTACTTTTATGATGATGTAACTCAGTTACTAACTCAGTTACTATTTGTGAGAAGTAACTAGTAACTATAACTAATTCCTTTTTTAAAGGTACGTGCCCAACACTGTTAACAAGCATAATAATCCATATGAAAAATCCAAACATGACATAAAAATATGGGCCAGTGTCAAAATATTTCAAGTTAAGCTTTTTGCTTAATCATTTACTGACAATTTACAATTATTTTGTGCTTTTACATCACCTCTGAATATTATTTTATGATTCATAATTTTCTCTGTGATTCCTTTCCGTTGTCATACAACGTTGTCCATAGGCAACGGAAAACTGTTTTTGGGTTGCTGGGCTCAACCCTCCCACTAAAAAAAAGTATCAATAAAATCTCTCCAAACTATCCAGGAAATTATGCAGAAAATTGTTAGCACAGTGTGTGCAATGAATGGTTAACAGTAGAAGAACTGCAAATTTCAGCCTTGTTCAGAAGAGGGCGCCAAAAGCATTTTTCAAAACACAGCAAGACATTTGACTGTCAAATATCACCGCCTATTTACTTCTCTTGGATCTGACAACAAAAGCTACGAAAACAAACGAAAACAATAAAACAGAAAATGCATGTTTTGTTCCACTTTTCTGACTGTTTATCAATTGTTTTGCTATTTGTAGCTAACAGTTTTACTTCAGTTTAACTTTTCTTTGGCTTCCAGTCACTTTATGAATGTTTAAAGTACATTTAGACACTTTATCAAGTGAAAGAGAGAAAGGAAGAAAAAAAGAAAGAAAGAAATATAGAAAGAAAGAAAGGAAGGGAGGAAGAAAGAAAGAAAGAAAGACAAAAGAAAGAAAGAGACAGAGAATAAGAAAGAAGAAACAGGCATGGAGACAAAAAAAGAAATAAAGAAAGAAATGAGACAAACAGAAATAGAAAGAAACAAAAAGTAAGAAAAGGAGAGAGAGACAGAGAGAGAGAGCGGGTTGAGCGTGCGCGCGAGTCCAAGTGCGTGTTAAGTTCGCTTCGTAAGCTCGCGCTGAAAACCCAGAGGCAACTCGCACACACACATACACACACACACACACACACACACACACCCCCACACACACACACACGCACACACGAACTCTCTGCAGCTCCGTCCCGTCCCACCTGAGAGAGCCTCGAGCGCACCCTCGCAGTGAATAATGTGACAGCTCCACCAGGACTGTGCAGGATTTTCTCCCTGAATCTATGAGTCCGGCTGCACTGGACTCCATTCACGCGGACTCTCTCTCTCTCTCCCGCTCTCTCTCTCCCTCTCTCTCCCCCGTGAGATGCTGCCATGTCCCGCGCGCTGCTCCCACCGCTGACCCTCTGCTGGACCACCCTGCTGCTGCTGCTCGCGCGCTCGCTCGCGACGTTCGTCTCCAGATCCCACAGCTGTCACGAGGTGAAAACGGCCTTTCAGTTACGCCAGATCGGCCAACTCAAATGGGTCCCAGAGACCCCCAGCACAGGTGAGTGACCTGGGTGACCCGAGTGACCTCATTCATCCACAGCTCCATTCACAGCTCCATTCAGCTCTACGGTCCTAAAGTTTGTGGACACCTGTTTCTTTGACACTCCTTTGGAAATCAGGTGCCTCTACTCTTCTTGAAGGTCTCTAGATGTTAGAACATTGCTGTAAGGACTCGCTTGCAGTAAGGAATCAAGTGTGAGTAGCTACTCATATTTGATGATTAGCCCTGTATCACAAATTCCATCCCAAATCTAGTGGATGGAGCTCCATCAATCCAGAGAATGCAGCTCCACTGCTTTAAACCCCTCTAGGTGATGGTTAGGGATGTATGGGTGCTCCGTTCAATTGGCAATGCTTTTCTAACTTTTCTGTACAACTGGCAACTAGGGAAGTAGTTAATCAATGATAAATCATTATCATTCAACTTGTGTCAAATGTCTACTTTACATGCACTAATTAATAGGGGAGCCCCCTCCCTTTCTTGCAGTTACAGCCTCTGCTCTTCTGGGAAGGTTACTAGATGTTCCAACATACTGCTTTAAAATGATTATATCTGAATCACAAACTCATCCCAAGGTTGCAGATGGAATGCCCAGAGAACGCAGATCTACTGCTCCTCATCCCGAAGCTGTGGGGCCGTCTACCCCTCTAGCTGATGGAGAGGAATGGGCATTAGGCTCATGTGTGGCTTCTTCAGGGCATCACATGCTTTTCTATGGAGCCTATGTGTGCACCACTGAACACCTGTGTCAATAATGAGGGCAACGTAAGGCAGTTGAACTTTCTAATTAGAAGGAGTGTCTGGACACATAGTGTACTTTGAGTGCTTGTGGGCAGACCAACGTTTGACTTTTTAAATGTTTTTAAATGCCTGCAGAAAATCAGGTTCCTGAGGCAGATTTGGATTTGGATGGCTGATGATTACCTGGAGGCTGGACTGATGAAGGATGCCTCAGGCTTGAAATGATTCTGAAAGTAACAATGCCAGCAAACACAAAAGACAATTAGTAAAAAAAAAAGTGAAATCAAGTCACTAAAAAGGGGCTCCATGACAGAATACTTTAAAAACTCAATTTGAGGTCTCTGGAGAAACGTTTCAATGGATAAATCACCAAAGAACCATCTTTTGCAGAATTTTTTTTAATGTTTGAAGAATCTCAATATGATGTGCAGAGTGAAGTAAAGGCTTTCTTTATAACAAGAAACATGCAAATTCATTCGTGATTCTTTATTTGCTAATAGTGCAGAAGTTTTTTGCTCATTCATTTGCAATGTGTGGACAGCTTGCTTTTGTTTCTGTCGGTTTACCCCTATCTCCCATAATCTACAGCCACCCCAGTCCCACTTAAATCACTGTGGTGATTAACTTATCACCAGACAGACGTTTAAGTAGCCTATCAGCAGTGGGCTTTTGGGTTCAAGCACTTGCAGGCTTGCTTTATGTTTAGCTCTTACCTAACCTGCTGTTTCCTCTGCCAGCATTGGCATGTCAATCACTGGCTGTGCTGATGAAGACAGTGAGCTCAGCAGACGCTTTTGAGCCAGTGGGGTCCACACAGTGCCAGGCTGAGCCACTGCCAGACCTGAGGAACATACTTGTTTAATGTGATATGGTGCGTCAGCAGTAAGATATTGATATTGACACACTCCCTATGGAGAACACTCTTAAATACAATTACAGTAACCCCTCACTTTTACGTGGATCAGCAATCGCAGATTCAGTCTTATGCAGACTTTTTTTCTGAGAATCGAAACGTATTACGGCCAACAGTCCAGCTGTCAACCACCATAGAAGAAGAAAATGAAGAAGCCTGCTGTAGCATGTAGCATGACTGCTCTGTGAATTGCCTTCGTATTTTAACCCCCCCCCCGCAATTTTCAACAGTTATCTCTGTTTATTTAGTATTAGTAA
>JBBPDB010034965.1:0-11657 GCA_037974465.1 Brachypetersius altus | reverse complement strand
CCCCACACACTGCTCCCTGGGCGCTGTGTTCGTAGCTGCCCCCTGCTTCACTTGGTGAATGGGTTAAATGCAGAGGTCGTATTTTGTGCTGATCACACTGTGTGCTGTGGTGTGTTCACGTATGACAAATGGTCACTTTCACTTTAAATACTACATCAGCCTTATCCAGATTCAAGGCCACTAAGAATAGAGGGACACACACACACACACACACACACACACACATCAATTACGGAGGTTACTATAATTATAGACTCGTTATTAGCTAGTGTCATTGAGGCTGTACTAAAGCAACTCGGTGTGAAGACACATCTGCGGCATTCAGTAACAGACAAGGATGGCAAACCTACAGAGAATACAACCTACACTCCATTCACGGTCTCTCCTTTACCTGCACAGAATGTGCTATTTGCTATAGCTCTCCTGTAATAACCTTTCATTAATGCCATTATAATTAAACAAATTTACTGAATTAGATTTGCTTCCTGTCCTACAACTGAGCTCTTTCAATCTGGTAAATGCTTTTATTCATCAAAGGTTTTTCAAAATCTTACTTCAACTACCACCTCTTTGAGATTTAAACCATGGGCAAAAGCCTCAGCTAAGTAGTTTACAGTCTGCGACTGAAGACTATTACATTATTAGTGTAGTGTATTATGTTGCATTAAACTACTGAATAATCTAAACAAAAAGAAGGAGATGTGAGATTAAATTACGTGCTTTTAACGAAGCTGACAGCTGATCAAAAATCTTCATTTCTTTATTAACAGATTGAGCTCATTTTAATTGTCTTTTGGTGTTCTTGGTAAACCATTGAGACAAGACTTGTCAAAGGGCAAAATGCTACATCTAGTGGTTCACACTAAAAAATGAACATGAAAAATAACAAAAAGGAGACTTTATGGAAAAGTTATGGAAATATCACTGAAGGGAAATGATGGGGATGTGACCTGTGCTTAGCCAGCTTTGCAGAAGGTTATCTTTCTGCCTTGTTTTACAGACAAGCCCTGAAATATACCAAACCCTGTACCTACAGCATTAGCCAGTGGTCTTGAGACACCCTTACACAACCACAGGGTTCATTCACCTGCACAGACTGGGACACTTTGATATCAGCTTGGATGAGAGGGTCACTGTCATTATGGACTACAATAAGTTCTGTCTTGCTACAGCAATACCAGGCATTAATATACTGCTCAGTGAACACCTAAAAAACACAATGTAACTTCAAGTCAATCACACATCTGTGAACTTAGGAGACTGTCACTGAGAGAGTCTAGACTGTAAATCAGTGTTGTCTCCTAAGTGGACAGTTTGATTTCACAGATGTGTGATTGTCGTTTAAGTGTTCCCTTTATTTTTTTAGCAGTATATATCAAACCCCAAACCCTAGATGACCGACCATAGTAATCACTGATTAAACAGAAAGCACTGGGTTTCACTCAAAATTATGGATGTCAAGTAAAAATGACAAAGAAGCTAAACTAACATACAAAGAGAAACTAGAGCAGGAATTCAGCACCATGAACACTAAACAAGCAGTGCACTCACTGGATATGAGCTAAAACCCAAGTAAAATAACAGACCCCGCCTCATTTGCTGAAGACCTAAACACCTTCTGCAGATGGTTTGACAACATCAACTGCTCAGAAGAATAAAAAGCACTACTGGAGACCCTAACCATGGCCAGTCCACCCTGCTCTCTTCAAACCGGTTCAAACTAGACAAGACTTTAAGGCCAGATGGCATCCAGGTACGAGAACTGTGTCCCAGACCTCTCTTTTCTATTACATATTCCATCTTTTCTGAATCCTACAAGGTTGTTTCAGTGCCCACCCTGTGCAAAACATCCACTCTCATGCCAAGATCAGAATTAAACCAGCCCTGGTAATTATGAAGTGCCTGGGAAAATCGGGGCTTAACATAATTCATCCAATAGTGAGACCACAACTAAAATCCCATCCGTTTGCCTGTAATACCTAAAGGGTGAGAAGTTAATCCTACAAGATTCATCTGGTGAAAGCAGATTCATCTTCATCGGCTTCACTTCTGCCTTCAGCACCTTGGCGTCCCCTCACTTCTCATCCACAAACTCACATGCCTCACACACAACGCCTCCATCATTATTGGCTTCAGTGCCCCCAACCATTAAATCCATCCATCCATCCATTAATCATTTCTTAATATCAACCTACAATGATGGCAACAGGTTGCACAGATCACCGGTTATATGCATCGCATATGGAAATATAAAGTTATCACAAGAACAAACTCTTCAGTATGGCACAAGGTAATGGTGCCACAACACTGATGGGCTTTAATAACAAGAAGGAACAGCCTACCTGCTTAGATACAGGACTCAAAGGCTTTAAAAACACTATCCATGAAAGGAGAACAAATCTGTTTCCATAGCTGCAGCCTAAAAGAACAGCTCATCATCTTGCATGTGAACACTTGTAAGACATGGGGCTAATGAGCTGTGACACTAATGATAATGCAAGAAGGCCAAATCACCAGGGTCTAGGTTCATATCTCTTCAACCGTTCATTTCTCCTCAAAGGCAATTCATAACAGAAATATTAGTGGGCGGTATGGGCAAAAATGTATATCAGGGTGTAATTAAAACTTCTGACTACTGACTATCATGGTACTTTTGACTATCATGGTACTAAGAGTATACCTTTTTTGAAACCTATTTGAAAACAGTAAGCCTAATATTGTAGGTTAACTGTGACTTATTTTACTACAAAAGCCACATACAACAACAGAACTATAGTTATTTTTCTAGCTCAAAGTGTCAAAAACAGAGCCGACTAAATAGGTAAACCCGTCATTGCTTAATTCTTGGTTGAACATCTTTAAAAATAGTGTGTGAACACTGACCACTTATAAATAAATAATGTGCTTTTTTATTTTTCAGTATCTAACTAAGGATTAGGAAAAACGTTAAACCTGAGTGTGATGAACTCTAGCTAGGCTGAGTATAATCTACTACTACTGAATATTCGTTACATTTTCAAATTTGCCCATTAAATAACAGAGTCTCCTAAATTAGCGCCTTGAATCTAAGATGAAGGGGTTTCACACACTCATACCTTAAATGTAAAAATAAAGGTGTCGGTTTCACAAATGAACGGCCACTGAATTCAAATGAAAGTACATAGTGTTTCGTAGTGAGACCAGGTTCTTTCATTTAATACCTTTTCACTTAATACAACCACATGCAGAGCCTTGTGAAAATGCTCATTCCAGCAAGGTCTGGACACATGGCTGACCTTCTCTTTCCCTTACCCGGCTGGTTGTCGACTTTACTTCTAATGACTTGTTTTTGTGTCGCTTTCCTGCAGAATAGCTCTCTCTGGTCTGTGTGGGTACCATGTGCTAACATGGTTGGTAGTAACATATCAGAGCTAAGCATTTGCGCTGTTCTGTGCTTAGCTGTGGCACATCGGTATGACTGATCATTTTTGAAACTCAAATTTTAAACATATTGGATGAACTGATATATTGCCCACTACTTGCAGAGCTTTCAATATTAAAACTGAATGTGGCTCTTTATAGCCATGCATGAGCACACAACGGCTCACAGCATGTTCTGAGATTCAAACCCACAACCTTCTCATCACAAGAGCAACTCCCTAACCACTGGGACCCTAGATATTAAATATAAGAACAGATACTACACATGATCTTAGCCAAACTATGCCAAAACTAGGGTGCAATTTCATGTTGCCAAGTCTTTCTGACACATAAGAAATGTAATGTACAGTAACCCCTCGGTTTTACGTGGATCAGCATGTAGCATGACTGCTCCATGTCTTGTCCTCATATTTTAGTGTTTTAACCCCCCACCCCCCCTCCAATTTTCAATTGTTATCTGTTTATTTAGTATTAGAGAGCTGTGCTCTGTCTAAACATTGGGGTAGAAAGAGTTATTTCAACGTTTCTTTTTGTGCTTTCACTCGCCGCACACTGCTAATGCTAACCGCTAATGCAAATGGGTTTTTAAGCAATAACATTTTATGATTCTGATTATTTATTTACCTTTACATGTTCTTTAAGGGTAATGCATTTAACTGAGTTTAACATGAAATTAAAGTATTCTGAGAGCATATTTGGGGGTATATTTAGTGTTTACGCTATAAAAATAGACATTTTTAAGCATTTTATTTTATCAAAACGTAACAAAGATGTTCAGCCACATGTCCACCACTTGCTGGAATGAGCTTTTTGTTTAAGTAACTTCCATTGATTACACCAATTGATTATTGAGGATCTTTCCAGGACTACAGTATAGTCAAATCTCTTGTTCTCAAGCAATAACTCAGAATTGTAACAGTCACATGTCTGGCTGACAAACTTATAATATTTATTTTCCACTGATCAGTCACAGTCTGTGCCAGGAAACCTATCACTAATAAGGCACTGAGAACATTATTATGCACAAACATGCACTTTATTAAAGCTGAATTGAGTATTAATGTGATAAATATCAGTACGGTGATCGGATTCGACACAAATGGTATCAGATGTTGATAAATAAGTCTGGAGCTTGTGTTCATACATCAGTGCAATTAGTTTTTTCGGAAATGGTTTTAACTGTCCTCACGTCTACTGAAGGCCAAAAAACCATCTGGACCCTGGTTTGTTTATTAATATTTGTTTTTAAAGTCACTGCATAATTAATGACCTCATTTAATTAATGTTTTCACACAGTGAATGGAAAAAAAAAAGATATTTTGCAAATAAGGTGGAATGGATAAAAAGGAACCAGTGGTGTCATATTTAAAAACACTATCATTAACTATGAGTTCAGTGCTTTTTATTCATTTTAACCACTGCCCTGCTCTAAGATCAGTTTATCAGGATCATTTATGCTGTCTTTGCAATGAAACCTGCAGCTGGTCGATGTTGAGAATCTCCACTATATGCTCAGAAAAGCATGCTATGATGTACTGCAAAGTAATTTATCAGCATCATGATAGTCATATATGATTGACATATAATGCTGTTATATTTCCCAGTACTAAGAATAGTGAATGTCAACTCTAGGAAGTAACTTTAGTCTTGGCTTTCAAAAGAAGACTCATGCACAACGGATACCTAATATCCTGCTTCCAAAATTCCCATATATGCCAAAAAATATTGGAATCTGCTGTTTTAGAAGCTGCTCACGCAAATATAGCTGGGCTGCAGTATTTTGAATCCTGTACACTCTCACGGGATTTAGAGTTAACTGACCTATTTCTAAGCAACATAAAACTACGGAATTGTAGATGACAAATTACCAGACGAATGTCCGTTTCTTGACTTATCAAATGCCTTTGATGCCATCTATATAATGAAGTTATGCAATGGGTACCGATTGAAGCTTCAACATATTTGATTTTAAGATTATCATGTGGTGTTCCATAGGGGTTGATACTTGGTCCGGTTCTCTTTTTTGCATATAAATTATGTTTTCACATGGAAAGTACTGTTTCAAAAAATTATTTGAATTATTTAAAAAAATGATTTGGAGTGTGCTACTGCTGATGCAGTCTTATCAAGGCTGTACTAAGTGCTTTTACTGAGATAAAAAGTACCCTTTTCGAATCATATACCTTTGATGCAAAATGACGCATAAGAGAAAAGAAAAACTGCAGGTAACATTGTTGGACACTGCAAAGCCACCCATGTTCTACCATTGACCTGAATTTATTTAGCAAATCTGTTGTTTCTTTCCAGCCTCCCATTTTAAAGCTGGTTTCTAGATCCGTCTTGGACCATCTAGAGACAGGCATACAGCCAGCCTGCAGAAGCGAAGTTATGATATGAGTCACTGTGTCCAATCAGGAGACGGAGAATCAAGTCACGACAGCGTAAAAAAGCAGCACTCTGCTCACAGAAGGCTTTTGTGATCTGCTCTTCTCTTCTGCTCAAGGCTAAGCACTCCATTTGCATGGCAAGTGTAATACGAGGGATATAAACAACCTTCAGATACACATCTCATTACAGAAGAATGCTTTGCTGATCTATTAGCCGAAGTAGGCTCCAAAATACACAGGCTCTAAAGCTTACTTTCAGACAACACTTTCATCCACAAAAGACTTGACATACATGTTTCTTAGGAAAGGAAAATGATAAAAAAATGTGATAGGCAGTAGCTAAGTTTGCAGTTCAGTACATGCTGAGGAGCCCTAATTCAAACAAACCAGGTTTTGCCTAAGTATAGCACCTCCTAACACCTCCTAAAGGTGTATTTACAGTGACTGTATTACTGGGTTTGGCCTTGATAACTCTGGTCCTCGCTCACTAGGCTTTAGTGAATCATGCCTTAGAGTGTGAAAGTCAAGTGTCATATGAAGCTTATGTAAATATTATAGAAGCCTTTACATAAGCCCCCTTAACTGGAGTGTTACCTCTACATGTGGGCCGGGCTGATTTCTGTGTCCTGGGCCGTGAGTCAGCCGCACGTTGGTAAGATAAATGCTCTGTGCCTAATTCACACACATATACATGAAAGAACAAGTTATGTGTACTAAACATTATGTCTAGTAAAATATATATCAACTCATATGAATTCCCACAAAATATGGCTTTTGGAACATTTTCAGATTTTGTTCTTTAAACCACAGCCAAACGGCTTGAGTGGAGAAGTTGATCCAAATCCCCTGGAAGAATCTGAAATGGCAAAGGCTTCACATGGCGTGACTGAAAACACTGAGCTAGATGCCAGTGCAGTAACTGTATTTTACCCAAATGGTATCTGATGCAGATAAGTAAGTTGGGAGATTGGGTTCATGCATTAGTGGAATCGATCTTTTCAGGATGGTTTTAACTCTGCTTAGGCCCACTGAAAAAACCCCCATCTGAACCAGACTGGTA
This sequence comes from Brachypetersius altus, assembly GCA_037974465.1. Classification (NCBI taxonomy): domain Eukaryota; kingdom Metazoa; phylum Chordata; class Actinopteri; order Characiformes; family Alestidae; genus Brachypetersius; species Brachypetersius altus. The sequence continues at coordinate 4,790 of JBBPDB010034965.1, read as the reverse complement.
AGAGCGGTGTTCGTTAAAGATTGAGTTTTAAAGTAATTGCCGATTTCATGACATCCTTTAACTACTCTTGTCACACAAATAGTGTTGAATATGGTGCGGAAAATATGTCACTCCATGAAATTTGTGTTTCGCGCTACACAAAATATTACCGAATTCTCTTGATTGGGCTCAATTGGGCTTGATTAAGCATCACAAGACGCTTGATTTAAAATAGAATTTGTGAAAAACAGCACACTTTGTTTGATGCCAAACCTTCAGCAATACTATATTAGTACAGAAGAGTTAGAAGATGCTTTTGCTGCAGCAACTCAGATAACTGTAAATGAAGTTTAAATGCTTACTGTTGCATGAAAAAAGCAGAGCTATTGATATAGTAGTAATTGAGTAATCTAGAGGAAATTAATAGTCATTTTATACCATTAATGATTTCATTTCTTGTCATGTACATTAAACTTATAACCACAAGCATACACACATTCATGAGATCATGACATCCTTATGGAACCAGCTTTTCTCTCTTCTAAAACCTGTCCTCTGTTATTTTTACTTCTTCACTTTGTGTAAAATAGCTGGTCTCTAAAAAAGTCTTTTTGTATGGTTCTAACAGAAAAAACCAAGTAGGTGCAATTATTACAGAAAATAGGCCTAATAATCAGGAGCAGGATCAGCCGCCAAAACACTTTAAATGAGAATCTGGAAAAAAATAGCTGTTCTTATGGTGCCGTGCGGCCAGCAGAATAGGCTGTATTGATTAATGCAGCATCAGCACAAAAGCAGGGCAGTTAACATCTCATATTTGCTTATAGTTCATCATTTGTTGTCTCGTCTTTTTTTTTTTTTTTTTTGGTGAAATCTGTATCAGCACGCAACATCAGACCAACACTGTAAACATATGCACGCCCACCTCCTACACAACACACAAATTAGTTGCACTTCAGTACACCTGCTTCGCTACATGGCAGCACTTTGGGTCAGGCAATGTTTTCTTCTCCGTGTTAAATATTTACTTTATGTCCCTTGGGATTATAATTTTTTATCTATTTGTTATACTGTGCATTGTGAATTAAAATTATACTGAAGTAGTGTTTTCACGCATTATATCCACTGGCATTACATGCACAGCAAATAAATGCCCCTCTATGTGAAGTCTCTATAAGGAGCAGTTATACACTGGCTATGAATCTTATTGTTAGGTGAAAAACACTCAATGTGTCTTGCTTCCTTTTTGTTTTCAGGATTAAGAGATAAGTGTTTTTCCCCCACATTCTAAAATAACACATATAGTACAAAATAAATATTTGAGGTGTGTTTTGAATAAACGCATTAGTTTTGTAACTAATGGGAGTTAGTTAGTAGGACACTGTTGGGGTCTTATGGAGTCTAACGTCATTTAATTTTCTTTAAAACTGCATTTGGTTGTTAAAAACTTCAGCAATAAAACATTTTGGCAAATGATGTGACTGCTACACTATGAAATACAAATTGGAATATGATGCCACAAGTATGAATGCCAAAGTGATGCTGCGTATACTTGTGTATGCCTTTCAAATTAATTGTGCTCCATGTAGGAGGGCATTTTCTTGTCAAATAATAAAAAAAAACAACATTCTGATCTTGATGAAAATGATTAATTCTGAATAACTCTAGATTGTGTATTGTTGTACATTGCTCTTCTTAACATGATTCAATGTCATATTAAATCACATTAATTGAAGGTTTAACACTATCAACAGTATAATTTCCACTCACTGTAGAGTAGTGTGTGCTCCATCAGTCTTTATGTTTTGATTTAACACTCCTGTTTAACTGTGCATAAACAAAACCTGAAAAAAGTCATAGGTCCACTCTGGAAAGTAGATGATTACACATAAAGAAGAACATTTTAAAGAGAAAGAGAAAACACTGCTAAGTTAAACTGAAAATGAGCAACACTTTGCTTGGACTATAACTAGAGATGGTTCTAGATTATTTTAAATATCCTGTGGCCAAATAAAGTTTGCAGGTAGTTCAGTACTATAAACATAACATCTACATTTATCCTAGACACGTGACAGAAACATTATGAAGTCAACAAGTCTGGTATATGAAAAGCTATATACAGTGGTACCTTGACTTAGGAGTTTAATATATTCTGTGACGGAGCTTGTTAATCAATTTTCTCATATGTCAAAAAAATTCCCTATTGAAATGAACTGAAATGCCATTAATCCGTTCCGGACCTCCAAAAACCACCACATTTTTTGTTTTTAAATAATGAAAACGTGCTTTTATACAACTGATATTGTATAAAAATACAATAGAATGCACTGCAATAAACTGTTTTTATTACGTATAGTGTACAGCATTTGATGGTCTTCTCTTTAAAATTCTCAAACCAGCCCTGACTGGCTTTAAACGGCCTGATCGCTGAAGTGCCTGGGTTTGTGGCAGCAAATCAGCGTAAACGGCTCGAGTCTTCTCCAGATTATCACCTCCGTTACGGATTTCTCCATCAACCACACCATCAGCAGCTTCTCCATGTTTTCATGGATAGATGTTCGCTGTTTAAAAAATATTTTTGATTTGCCAAGTCGACGCACACCTTGGTCATGATTTTCTAATTTATTTCTTTAATTCAATTCACATCATCTTCTCAGCACTGCCCTTTGCACAAAATTTCTTTGGACACATGGATAAGCAAACGTTTGCAACATAACTGCAAGCACAAAAGCTCATAACCCGAATTTTAGCTCTCAACTCAAAACAAAATATGGGCCGAGAGAGGACTCGTATCTCGAAAAACTCGTAAGTCGGGACACGCGTAAGTCAACGTACCACTGTATTATTATGCATTGTGTGGTTTAATGACTATTAAAACATGGAAAATGGCCAATTTAATAGAGGAGATTACATCTCTACATCACACTGAGTGAAGATCCAAGCAAATATTTTGTTTAGACAGTTTAGACTGTATGGCATCATAATCTTTCCCCTATAGTCAGAAATCACACCTTTTCTGATGCTTCTCGGTCTAATTTCAAATTACAACAAGAAGAATCCCAATAGGTGTGATTGCTGTTCATGCTGTAAACTATTTTGATCAAAAAACGGCATGTTGACTGAATTTTTAAATCACAAACGCAGACGGTTAGAAAGAAGTGTTTCCACCTCTGCTCTCAGTTGTCTAAACTTAGTTTTTGAACCGAACAATTCCCCTCAACAGCACACCTTTGTAGCGCATTGCGCTGGAATGAAAGCCAAAGAACTTGATTATGTCTTCCTGAGGCTTAAATGCAGCTTCCATTGAGTTGATCTCCATGGCAACACCACTAGTGCCATATTTCTTAAAGGCTATCATGGGCTCGTCAGGCTGCAGGCGCCGCTGTCTGTCACTATGGGGGAAAGTGCTCAAAGGCTCTGCAGTGTCATTAAACCTGTATCTGAAAACAGGCTTTCACCTAAACAAACATGCACACATGCCTGATGGCACAAAAGGACACGACCATAAACACAGTGAAGGTTTAGAAGGTACATCTAGATATGAAAGCTGACACGATGACACAAAATATCGATTTTATGAGGATATTTTTAACATGGAAAAAGTGACATTGCTGTCTGTTCTTACAATCTACTTAATAATAGTATCTAAAACATGTTAAATGTTACACATCTTCAAACCTGTTCTGTCCAGCATGTGCCTATTACAGTTCAAAGATTAAATAGCTTGAGATTTGTTCATTTTCTGGAATTAGACCTTAAATATCTCTACATAAAAGCAGCCTTTTAAAATCTACTCTTCTTCATTTAAAGTGTATTTATGTAGTATATTTTTATACGTTCTGTTTATTTTGCAATGTTAATATTATGTTCTACAAACAAAATAAAAAAATTAACATTAAACGTAAATGTATATGTCTGTCCCGTTACACCAACGAACCAAACTGATCATAAGTACTGAGATCTGAATTTGTTTATGAATGTGCGTCCAGGACACGTGTGTCTCTTAGTCAGAAAAACATTTGGCCTCAGGAGCTGAATGCCATAACTAAGAGTTCCATTTTTACCTCCTAATTTCATATGACATTTGCACTGTTGCAGTAGATGCATTTTGTGCACCTATTGCTTATATTCACCCTTTTAATAAACAATCCTTCTTTGTTCCTTGATTTTTAAGTACATGGGCTACTAGACAAATCAGCCTTACCACCATTAGGACCACACTTTCAAAAAATTATGTTAATCAAAATAGCAAATAATAAAATAACAATGCTCAAAATGACAGTAACCATTAGGTGACAAGAGGACCTAGTCTTTTAGGGTTGTGGGGGGGGGACTGTGTATAAAAGCACATGCAGTACCATAGTCTTTTGTCCCTTTTTCAGTTAATATTTACATTTGTTTTGTGGTTTTTCATGTGGTTAGACCACTGAAACCTCCTTTAGAAGGTGGTTTCAGAGGGGGAGGACTGGCGCTAATATATGGGCTTCTGTTCTTGAACACATTAACTGACAAAGAGTCTTGTACTGTCTCATGCTGATTAACCTGCTAGTCTCAGTGCCGTTCAGTGCTAGTCTCAAGGCATCGTTACAGAGGGGAGGCAGCAAAAGACTAAGCCTGTTTTCTCTTCAGGCTGCATCGGTTTAGACCCTGACACAAAAATAAATCCATTGAACTATAGGACCTTTATGGGTGTCAGAGTCGAGGGCACGAGCCCACGACTCTGAACTCCCTCGGAGCATCGATGACCATACTGAGCACACAGGAACCCAGGGATCCATGATCAGTGCTTTTATTTAAAGAAAACAAAACAT
>JBBPDB010034936.1:0-11659 GCA_037974465.1 Brachypetersius altus | reverse complement strand
GTATGAGAAGCCATGTGAGGCTATTACATCCCCAAGAGAACCAGTATAAAGAGAGAAGAGAAGTGGTCCCAAGACCGGGCCCTGTGGGACACCAGTGGATAGTCTATGTGGAGCAGATTGGGTGCCTTGCCATACTACCTGGTACCTCCGGTCATCGAGGTACGTAGTATAAGTACATTAAGCGGTGCACGCTGGAGCCTGGCATCTGGTGTCTGAGCCAGCACTGGAGACAGAAGAGCACCAGGGACCTTGTCCTTGTCCCCCGACTGGGGAGCCAAGTGCTCAGAGTAGATTTTTTTATGCCTGCTGTCTCCTTGCTGGCTGTGGAGCTAGCTCGTGCTCTCCATGAGCTTGTGAGGCTGCAATGAATGAATGCGGAGCCTTCAGTGAGCGAAGGGAGTTAACCCTTTAAGCACATGTTTTTTAAATATGCACAGCACGGCCACATGAGGCAGGGCAACCTCTTTGAAGCACTGGATGAAGAGAGCTAGGGCTACAGCTATTTCCATCCCTAATTCTGCCACTCCTGCCTCGACCAACACTTCTCCTATGGACACTATGACCACATTCACCACTGCCACCCACATTCCAGTTGGGCAAAGGTTCAATATAAACACTTGTGTGTGCTTTGTGAACACTCTCGCCTTGCATGGCAGCATCATAGCCCTGCAAAGCTGTAAGCGTGATTGTTAGATGACCAATTGCCGTCTAAAAAGCAAATAGTCCCCTTGTCGCAATTCTGCAACTTTGGCGCTTATAGGGTTAAGATATTGTCTACCAACGTTACACCCCAGGAGCTTGTATGTGCCTCCTCCCAGGAGCTTGAATGTGCTGATCCACCCCAGCAACTCAGCGATGGAGTACCGACATATCCTCGATGGGTCCTCCCACTGCTGGCTGCAGAGTGCCTCACTCTGCTCGCTCATCTGCTGTCCCCATGAGACCGTGGGAAAATTAGGGCCAAAAGCATTAACAAACTTTAGAACACAAACAGCTGGTACAACCTAGGCTGGTGTGAGGGTCCATGTGAGAGTGGACTGACAAACTCTAACTGAAACACAATTACTCATTATACATATAGTGCGCATGCCAAACACCAGTCCCAGCACCACCACCATTAATATTTAATCCCCAGCTGCCTGAGAACTCTTACAGATGAGCCAGCCAGGGAAACACCCACACATGAGTCATTGTTTTTCTGTCCTCATAGTCCATGTAATGCCGGCCTCTAGTGGCCGCTGCCCGGGGAATGTCACAATTCGCAGTTTAGGGACTCCAGCATTTCAAACTGATTTCAACACAGCTGAGAATGTTTTCTTGTGAGTTTGCAGTACTTTCATACATTTTATCCCTTTTAGAGGTTCATATCATTTTTTGGGGAAAAATAGTTTGTTCCAAATCCAGTATTATTTGTCCATTTTGCACTGAATAATCCTCTGATTTATTGAGAGTCAAATTGTGTCGAAATATTGAAATATTACTGAACTGACCCTACAAAACCATTTAGATGTCTCAATTGTTATATTTTCCCATTGCCAATTCCACTGTAATATTTCTGCTGCTTAAGCAGTGGTAGTCAAAAACGTGAGTGTTATTATATTATAATCCATTCTTCCTTTTCCGAACTGCTTATCCTAAAGTTCAAGGGGAGTACTGGAGTCCAGTCCCTCAAAACAAAGGGGCAATTTAGTGTCTCTAATTCACCTAACTTGTCTGTCTTTATACTGTGGGAGGAAACCAAAAGAATGGTGGAAAAAATGGTAGGCATGGAGGAAACATTCAAACTCCTCACAGAAAGGACCCTTGGCTGCCCCCCTGGGAATTAACCAAAGGATCAACTTTCATGTGAAACCATTTCAGGAGTCTTGCCTTTACATGTAACATAGATCATATTTTGTCAGTTAAACATCCTCATAGTTCATAGGATCCAGTGATATGCAGAGAAGAAATGTACACAGAATCAGAATCTGATTGGAAATATAAACTGTAGAGTATTTTTGTTAACTGCTTGGCCTAACATACTAGAATATTCCATAAATTCCATTTTTGTCAAATAAAAACTTCAGACATTACTCTGAAATAAAGTATTGTGTCCCCACACACGTAGATGTTAGCCATCTTTGTCTCTTTGAGTTGACTCATCACATCATCCTCTGGGATAATTGGCTTGCAGTCATTGACCTTGGGGTTCTAGCACTTTCTCCACCTGTTTGTGTGAAATCCTGTTTTTACATGGCTTTTTTGCAAGATTTTATACTATCTTGGTTTGCCTCATCACATTTCCATAACTGCAGTGACGTCTATATCTGTCTGTCAGACTAGTTGTCACATGTTCAGGGGTTGATGAGCTCTATGAAGACTCCCCTCTATGCTGGGCTGTTACCAAGCAGTATAATTAGCTTATCTGGAGGCTCAGCACAGCATAAGATTTAGACTGGGAGTTGGTGAGCAAACAATTTGCTATGCAGACACTATGGTGGCAATTATCTCTTTAAGTACACTGGAAAAAGTGCACAAGGCATGTCATTACTCCAAAGAAGTTGTTATACGTGATCTAACTCAAAACTTAATTTTCTGTCTAGCCATTAGTGTTATGTAAAATGTTTGGTTGATTTAAATTAAAAGTAAGTCTTGTTAGTTTAAATACATTTCTGTAAATCAAATAAAAAATATTGGTTTTCATTGTTACGGGACTTCTAACATCATCAGTGGTCGTGCGTGTCGACGTCCAGCTTTCCGCCATCTTATTACATCGCATGGATGAACTTGGCATGAAGTAATTTTAAACATACATTTGGGCCTATTATTAACATTATACACGTATGATTTCAAAAAATATGTCATACTGTTGTTTTACATATGGTTAGTAGTTTGACGGCTTTAACCCGGCTAGAAGGTTTACAAATTTCCCTCATCACGATGTTTAACCGAGTGGAAATAAAATAATAATAATACAAGTAAACTGCTTGAGGTGAGATGGATTGATATTGAAACGTAGTATAAAGACTTTTTCCATATACTGGAGTGTGATACTGTAAGCTTTGGCGGCGCCATGTGTAACGTACATGGACGGTTCAGATGATTTGGACTTAACGTTGTTACTAAGCTTTATGATGATTTTTTATTGATTTATTATAAAGCTTGTGTTCGCAAGGTATTCGCTCTGCTTACTTGTATGGTCTCTCATTAATGTTTAATGTTAACACCTGTCACGGTCGGGCCGGTAGCCCTGTTAACCCCCATGCCATATTTCTGTTCTGTGCTGTTTTCCTTGGTTTCCCTTGGTTTTCCCCATGTGTATCGTGTATCCCCGGTTGCTGTGTTTATTTTGGTTCTGTCTGTGTCCCATATATTATGGTCCCCCTGTGTCATGTGCCCGTACCTTTTGGTTCCTGTCTCGTCCCCTGGTGTCACGTGTCCTTAGTTCCCCACCTGTTTCCTGTTTGTGTTCCTCAGCTGCCTCTTGTTATCCAGTGTACTTAAGTTCAGTCTGTGTCCTGTGTTCCTCATGTCTCCATCGTCTCAGTTCCCCTTTCCCTTTTCCTGTTCCTCGTTTATTCCAGTTTTTGACCTAGGAGGCCCCCGTGCCTATTTCTGTTGCCTTTTGCTTTTGTTTTTCAATAAAACCTCTAAACCCGAACATGGATCCCTGTCTGCCCGTTCCTGGAAACCCCTGAGGTAGCTCACGAGGGCTCGCTCAGCACAGCCCTCGTGACAACACCTAACATTAGCTTTACATGAAGGCCCAAACACATCTTTAGTGATGTGCCTAAACGTTTATTTTAACGTATCGCGTCGACCAGCAGTAAAGAATCGTCTGTTTACTTTAATGTGAGCCAGTGTTTCATTTCTCTTTGTCTTTTGTAGGATTGGGTACAGCTGAACAACAATTAGGACAGGTTTTGAAAAATCCAGTCATATGAACAACGTAAGAAATTTTTACCTTTTAGATTGCTTTGGAGGGTCAGTTTTGTAATTTATCTTTCTTCTCTCCTTTGCTTTACCTCACCATTCTCATTGGCAAGTGGAAATGCAAAGACTGTGGTGTCTCCAAAGCCAAGCGTTCTGAGCTTCTCAAGTATTTTAAGCTTGATCTTAGGAATTTTGGACGTTGATGAATTTGAGATATGCAACCCCCTTGGTACGTCCAAGAAAGAAGTTGTTTTTGGAGTTTATTGGATTTTAGGCAATTTATATGAAGGATGTCAGTCTTCACTGTCTGCTATAAATTTAGCTGTTTTAATTGAATGCAGGGATTGCGGAGGAGCCAACGGGGTGTCGGTGTCCGGGCGGCAAGTTGCGGTGCAGCGGAGTCGGAGGACGAGGAAGAGGTCCAGAGCTCTCTGTGGTCTGGGCGGGTGATGGATCCCCGATCACGGAGTAGCAGCTAGCGGGGCTAGGGAGGGGCCTGCTAGCAGCAGCGACCTGGTGCTGACGGGCTCAGCCGAGCCAGAGGAGAGCCTGGGGGAAGCCCAGGAAGAAGCCTGCCAGACACCATGGGGCGCGGTGCGCGCCCAGCTCTGGCCCAGGGAAGGGGCCTGCCTGTATGTCGCTGCGATCCCGCAGGGAGACGCCCGGCGGGGTGCTCGGTAGGGCTCGGGTTGTTGAGCCCGGACTATGGGACAGAGAGCACCCTGCCGGCTGAGGGACTTCCGGGTGCCGCCGCGAACTCTGATGGGTTCCTGGGAGAGGGACCCGGGCTGCGTCGCCCGGGCTGAGGAGGACACATGGACAGTGAGGGAACGACGCGAATGTGGAGCGGGGCTGTTGTCCTTGCCCCCGCTGCCCCCTCCCCCACCCCCCACCCTTTTGGGTTTGTTTGGGGTGGGTTGTGTTTTTTGTTTTTTGGGTCGGTGTGTCTTGCCGCCCCAGTGTTGCGGCCGTTGAGCGGGGGGTACTGTCACGGTACGGTCAGTGGCCATTAGGGCCACTGCTTTTCTGTTTTTTGGTTCTGCTTGTGTTCATGTTCTGGGACTTTTATTTTGATTGGTTTCATGTTTAGTGTTTGTGTCACGTGTTCTTGTGTTTCACCTGCCTTGTGTTTAGTTCTCTGATTGTATGGATGATTTAAGTTCTGTTTTGTGTGACACACACTATCAGTCCATCGCCTCATTTCGCCTTATGTACTCTGTCTGTTTTCTTGTTTCACGTTCACGTTCATGTTCCTGTTCATAGCGGCCATCGAGCCAGTTTTCTGTTTGTTCACATTTTAATAAAACGCATCTGCATGGATCCCTGGCTTCCTGCCTGTTCCTGCGCACCCCAAGGTAGCTCACGACTGAGGGCTAGCCCCCTCAGCCGTGACCCTGCCAATGAACCTGCGTGAAAGATATTGTAGATCTTGTTGTCGCTCCTTCACACACCAAAGCTTCTATTACATATCTGGCCTTCAAGATATCTGAATGTTTGGAATCTTCCCATTGATGTTCTGAATGAGGACATATTACAGACTGTACAACAGAAACACCCAAACCTGAATGTTGTGTGCTTGGCCAAGGAAGTAACATTTAAAGGCTTCACCTACAGAGAAAGTATGGTCTTCGCTCATGGAGAATGTTCAGGACTTCCAGAGTTTGGCGAAATTGTGCAGATTATTGTGTTGCAGGACAAACCACTGTTCATAGTCAGAAGACTTGATGCATGGTATACTGAACATTACAGAGCCTATGTCTTGGTCCAGTCTTCTGATAAGAAACTTGAACTTTTAGAGCACCATGACCTTACAGACCCTTACCCACTTGTTCAGTACACAATTGGGGGGAGATGCATGGTAGCTCTGAAGAGATATGTACATGTTTGAGGTTAGAGTTGTTTATAAATTCTAAGAAAATTGCAAAAGATGTAGTGAACTTGTAAATTAGCAATGACCTATTATTTGTTCTGTGTCTAATCTTAAAAGGGGTTCACCCAAAAATGCTGTTGAAAACTGTTGAGTAGATTGATAAATGCCTCTGATTGGCCGTTGTGGTACTGCACTCAACAAATCTTTGATTGTCTACAATGGTCAACACATGGGAGCGTTTAATTAATGTTTAAACATTTTCAAAGCCAAAGAGAGTGTAAAAGTATGTCTTCACCCATAAATGAAACTTTTGTCATCACTTATTCAACTCTTGTAATAAACCTTACAAATTTTATTTTATCACGAAGATATTTTAATGAAAGTTAGCAACAGACATTTGGGCTCTACATTGACCTCCATAATAGGATAATACAAATAATATACATTTTGTAATAAAATTTCAGATGAAGGGGTGTTTTTTTCCCTTCCAAAGTCCTTCAATTACTCCATGTTCTTGTATGTTTTTAGGCTGACCAGAGGGAGGAAGCAGAGAGAGAATTTGAAAAGACCACCATGGCATTTTTTGTGATCCGTGAACGTGATGCTCTTAGTCGTGCACTGGACATTTCCATCGTCATTGATGGTGTGAAAGTACTAAATGAGTTGCCCTCTGTTGCATGTGCCTGTGCCATGATGTTTGGACTCATTTATGCACTGAACTTAAAATATCCTGAAGGACTCAAATATACCTTCAAAAAATAATCCTGGACGTAGAGCGTAAGCAGATGAGCCGAAGGGTGCAGAACCTCTCTTCAAAGCTGCAGGAGTCTTTGTTTCATTTCTTTTGACCCAGCTACAATGTTCTGCTGATGGTAAATTTCTTTGAAGATGTTGGACTGTGTACAGCTTTTTATATGAAGTTAACTGTACTACTTTACACTGCCCATTTTAAACCAGTTTCTGGGTCAAACTGGTTTTAACTTCAGAAGGTTTGATTGTGTAGTCTGTTTTAAGTGAACGTTCAGGGAAAGATGCATGATTCCCTTCAAAACCATAACTGATTATGTTGAATTTACATTTATGGCATTTATCAGACGCTTTTATCCAAAGTGACTTCCATTTCCTAACTACAGGGGGCAGTCTCTCCCTGGAGCAACTTGGGGTTAAGGGTCTTGTTTAGGGACACAGTGGTGATGCTGAAGGTAGGATTGGAACCTATGACCTCTTGATCCAGAGGCAAGTATCCTACCCACTAGGGTAGTTTTTATACAGCAGTGGTTTTTATACTTCTCCTCATTAAATAAGATGTGATTCAGTATCTCATGAAGCAGAATGAGGTGCTTGTGTATGACACTGGCATGGAATGGTTGTCATACTCATAGAGGTGTTGATTTAAAAATAAATTACAGAGGTCTCTTATTTTTGTGAAGCTGTATGTACTCTTTTATTCTTGTGAAACATATATATGGTGCAGTATTACTCATCCTGTAAGTATACTTCCTATTTTTATGTCACACTCTAATGCAATGTATTTGACTTACATTCAGCTTGCACTGTAACTGCCTCCTGTGTGATAATCATACTTATGGTGAAATTCCCATCACTTCAGAAGGTTTACACAGTGTCCACACTAGTTGTCAAATCTTTGTTTGTCTATTTCCTCTCTCACAACTTGCACTCTATTCTTATAAACAGAGTAAAAAAATACCTTTGTGTATTATAATGGGCTAAAGAAACAGACTTTTCAAAGAGTGGTTCACCAAAAAGTGTATGACTACATCTTGTATCTTTACTACGCAGGGTGTGGAACCACAAGGATGCATTGTGTCTTCATGCAGGTTACACATAGACCTGGAGCAGATTAAGAAGCATTATGAAAATGATAACAAGAGGGATAAAGTGGGTATTTTATTTCAACAGCATAAGCCAAGGTGATAACTGGATAACTGGGTCCTCCCTTAAATCACGTTCTAATGGTCTCAATTTGTCCCTGGCTTAGCTATCTTTTTTTGTCTGTCATCTGAAAAATACTCACATTCACAATAATCTCAGCAAAAAAGTTCTTTAAAGACTCATAAATGGGGAAAAGAGGCTTAAACCAGTGTTTAAGGGTATACCTGGCTAACTGGAATGCATGACAGATGTGTGTTAAAACTAAATCTGCAACCTGGCAGGTCATGAAGATCTAGAGTTTTTTTGTAAAAGCAAGAGTTGAACCAAACGAGATGAAACGATTCGGTGTTAAAGTGGTTCTTTGCCTGGTTATAGGCATCTTCCCTCTGATGCAGAAAATGCTATATATTCCATTGCAGAATCTTTTAAACATAGTACAGCATCAAAAGTGATGCTAGATAACAGAACCCTCCTATAATCTCCTTCTAATGGTTGAAAATTGTCCTTGGCATGGAATATCTGGTACTAGAAACAGAAAACAGAACCCTCAGATTACGTGATCTCTTAAACGTGAAAAAGACTCACATTCATCTAATTTTTAAAAAAAAATCTTTTTTCGATAGATTAAACCTAAAGAACACTTTTAACACCCATTGTTTAAGGGTATATCTGGCTAACTGGACTACGGGAAATGTGTGGTTGTTCAGGTTTACGACGAAAACCGCACCCTGGTAGATCTTCGTGAAAATGGTTCTTAACTATTGATTTAGAAAAGTGTTTCCAAATCTTGCTTTGGCATTAAAACACCGTGTTCTTCATATTACTGGTTTGCTCATCAACATATGCCCAAACCATTCATGAGGCTAGAATGGATGTATTTCAACAGAAAAATTGTACAATGCTCTGCATGAGGATTTGTGAAGGTTTCTTTTCTACCACTGCAGCATCATTTTTAACAAGATTTAATTTCAGCTTGGTTGTGAACGAGCATGGTTCCTTTGGCCCTCAATCAAATCTACTAGGTAGCAACGCTACTGTTGGTTTTGTGTATTTGGGTGTGGGTAAATGAATGTGTGTATCTGTGGCACTTGTGAGCTGTTGCTCATATGCTTCGCATATCATGAAAAACTCAGGCATCTGTTTTTTAATGCAAGCTCATTGTTTTCTGAAGCACAGTTTTGTTCTCCTTATTGATGACAAAATCAATAGGGTTTGGCCTTGTTTCTTCTTCATATTTGTGAATGATGAGAAAATTCAATATCACAATATTTTCCGAATATATCGCAGTATCACATTATATCAAGAATCCCTAAAATATTCTCAGTGGATGGTTCTTTAGGAAACCACCAAATAGACGTGTGAGTATAAAGAACCCTTTTTCCCATCTTTAGATCTCTATGGTTTAACCTTTAAAAGTTCTCATTTTCAGTCATAGTTATTTAGGGAACCTGGTTGTTCTATGGCAATACTCATAAAAAGGACTTTGAGTTGGCTTTGTTTTAGAGTACTGCTAAATCTTTGTGGTACCAAAAACAGTCATTTTTAATGCTATACACATTCAACCTTTTAAAAAACCTTTTTATATTTAAAGATATTGTATAAAGAACCATTTAATTCATTTCTTTTATAGTTTGCATTAGAAGAATAATTTATCCACCTCTGCACTCAAATTGCTCTTTTCATGGTTTTATGCAGAACCACTGTCTTATTACAAATAAACCTTGTGTACTCACAAAGTACTCACATTCTTAAAAACAGTGGTTCTATTAAGGATCTTTAGTAAAACCAATAGTTCAAAACAGCACAGAATAAGAAGAACCAACTGAATGTTAAAGCGTTTTTTTGGCTGGCTACAGAAATTTTCCCTATTATGGAGAAATATTTGTTATATAATTCATTGCTAAATCTTTATTAAAAAATGTTATCATCAAAAAGGAGTACCACATACCACAAAGACTCATTTTGGTACTATATAGATTTCTTCTTGTTCTGAGAGGGCAGCTTCTCTCAAAATTACGGCAAGGCAAATCTTACACGTAACCAGACAAAAAACACATTCCCAGTAAGAATTTCATAGTTCATGTAGTTTTTATGTATTCTGAACTGTTCTTTCTCACTGAAACCATGCAATTTACACACATACAAATGTCACTGTAACTGTCTGGTCCTGAAATGAATAAAGTGCGAAAATAGAGGGTCGATGCTATTTTGTTAAACAGCGTGTTATAATTGACATCTACCATCATATATTGAATACCGATATAGACAATACATCACCCAACACTATTTCATTTATATGCTCAGTCTTCACCCTGGCAACAGCAAACTGTATTTATTATGGTTGCAGATACACAGTGGAGTTCTAGGATTGCTCACTTGCTGCTCTCCGAGGTGCTGAAACCGATTCCTCACAGGCTTTAGGGCTGTATTTTCCGGTTCTGCCGCTACCGTCCACCTGCTCTGCACATTTTACTCTTCATCTTCCTCCTACCCATCTATTTCAACTCCACGGAGGATCCGGTAATGAGGGGGTGAATTGATTCAAGTGTGTTTGTGCAGGAAAAGACTACAGTGTGCAGGACAGGCTACATTATTGCACCACATTATGGTGCAATATGTTATAGTGGAAACCATTCATGAACACTGACTCAAGTAGATATATAAAATAAAAATGAGTCGGCAACAATTCGAAAAAGTGGAGACATTTAAGTTCGTAAATGCTTGTGTATACGACAACATTTTTTAAAAACCTTTATTATGATGCGTCAGAGGAGGCAAAAGAATAAAAAGCGCATGACGGGACAGGTTAACATAGTAATAGGGCAAGAAAATTGGGTTTTGAGCTTTCTCAGCATTTAAAACTGCTCAGTTAAATGTTAAGGATCACACTCCACATGCATATCCTACTTATAGATGTAATAATGTAGGGTATTCCCAATTCACACCCAGTCATTTACCCGACCAGGAACATTTTATAGCTCTTCAGCTCATCAGCTTATTACCAAACAAGGATAAAACTGGGATGTTATAGAAGGACAGCACTAAAACATGCAGCACTGGATGTTTAATATAATAATGCAGTGTTTGCAGTTTATGAATGAGCTGGTGGTTTGAGGATGATCAGGCACACTGGATCCATAAGAAATACTAAAATGTACACAACGGGGGGGAGTTTAAAGCAGATTTCAGAATGTGTGCTGTACCACCTTGGAAATTACTGATCTGTCTGTTTTCACACACAGAATTAAACACAGTGCAGGATTGTAACCCACTGACGTCAGCTGCCATGATTCCTGCAGTGTGCGTTAACCGTCTGCACCTCATTTTCACCCTTCAGTGTCAAAACTGAGCATGCAGAGTCTGAACAGAGGGACAAACTGCACAATCTCCACCTCCTTCCCTTTCACCTGGATAATGTGATTAGAGCTAAACCATACCAGAGCCGCTGCTCACTGCTTCCTGAGCTACCTGGCCAGCATGTGTGCGCGCACACACACACACAAATACACACTTTCCACCGAAGAATGATCTCCGCATTTTATTCTCCTAAAGTCATACACCTCATCATCCGTACTGTCTCTTTGCAGTCGCAATGACACTGCTGTGCATGTGGGAGCGAGAGTGTGTGTTCTGCTGCAGCTCTCACATCGCACGTGTCGAACCAAGCACCACACACAGCCCTTTACACACAGCAAGGGCATTCAGCCCTGCCTCCGGAACGACTGCAATGTCACACGGCGTGCAGAAACAGAACGGACGTGTGTGTATGATGGTGTGCTGTGTTTGTATGCATGCATGTGTGTGCATTATTGTCTTTGTTCTTGAGCATGCAAATGTGTGTGTTTGCAAAATGTAAATGTGTAGGAGTGTGCATGTGCATGTGTATATATATATGCATATACGCAGAAATATATGCGCATGCATATATATATATATATATATATATATATATATGTAAACACTCACATAAAATTCATGCACATA
>JBBPDB010034915.1:0-11660 GCA_037974465.1 Brachypetersius altus | reverse complement strand
GACTTCATGTGTTATCTAAGTTTATAAATAAGAAGAGTGTGTTATTCAGTCATGTTTGTTTAATTATTGTTTGTTATGAATAAAAATACCTTGTTCTTCAATTCATGTTTTTGTGTACCGAAATTGGTACTGAGAACCGTGGATTTTCACTGGTATTGGTACCGAATACTGAAATTTTGGTACCGTGACAACACTAACCACTTGATGAGAATACGGCCACTACCAGTAGAACAAGTAGAAGACTTTTCTAGAACAGAGCCACTGGCACCAGACCAGGCAAATCCTCCTGATCCACCCGATCCAGTCAAAGTGTCTTTGAGACGATCAATGTGGATCCAAAGATCGCCACAGCGGTACGTTGACTAAGGAGCTCTTAAAAGCTAATTGCTCATATTAGTAACTGCTCTGAGAGATTAATTGGTAACTTCAGTTCAATAAATATTTACAGGAGAAAAGTGTTTACAATTGAAATACAGCATCAAAGTTTAAGTTCATGTGATTTTTAAAGTTATTATTTTTCAGTAATGATGCACTACACTGCTGAAGGGTAGGTTGCTATGTACTTAGTTACGCTTAATCTAAAAAGGTAGATAATGTGATGTCCTAATGGGTTTGCTGTATTTCAAGTTGGTGCGCACTGCACATGCTCATGTGTGTGAACAGAAGCAAAACATGCCTGCCTGATGGATGCTACTCTAGTAAACAGCATTTTCAAGCAACACTACTGCCTCATTATTTCTAAATACACCACACGTGTCATGTGTTCATGCATGACTATAAGGGACAGTCCAATACTGAATCTCTAGTTTTCAAAATTTTTACACAACACTCAAAATCAAAATGATTATTACTATCTTTAGTTAGATCTTAGAGATTGTAATATTTATGATTTGTGTATATTGATGAGACCTCATTAGTGTTGGGAGGGGTTATTTTTCTGCACTGTGAATTTTACACATCGGCCTTAAAGTCAGAATCAGGAACTCCATTAAAGTGAAATTGACAATCTGGTCATATGTGAACACACCACAGCACACAGTGTGAACAGCACGAAATACTTCCTCTGCATTTAACCCCTATCACCAGGGGGGGGTTCTACGAGCACAGCGCCCGGGGAGCAGTGTGTGGGACGGTACCTTGCTCAGGATACTTCAGCGGTGCCTAGCGGCCGTGGGAATCGAACCGGGAATTTCTGATCGCAGGGCGAATGCTTTAACCACTAGGCCACCAACTGCCCCATTAAATCCGAGTTCTGAAACTCTGGTCTCTGCTCTCTGACCCCTGAGAGAGTGTGGAGGAAGATAGTGGTATTAAGACTCCAGCAGACAGGACAGTCAGTCCTCACTAGTTCAGAGGGGCAAAGTTCCTCTGTCCACCACGTTCAAACTACAATCTACAGATTTCAACTATCCGCCAGGGGGCAGCTGGTAGCCTAGTGTTATTCGCCCTGCGCTCAGAAAGTCCAGGCTCAATTCCCAAGGTACCTGAGCAAGGAACCGTCCCCACACACTGCTCCCCGGGCGCCGTGTTCCTGCTGCCCCCTGCTTCACTCGGTGAATGGGTTAAATGCAGACGTTGAATTTCGTGCTGTTGACACTGTGTGCAGTGGTGTGTTCACGTATGACCGAATGATCGCTTAAAAATGTTCTAACGACGCCCAGACTCTCAAAAACTAAAAACAAAAAAAAAACAAAAAACCCTCTAAAACTAAACATCTCCCTCCCCGACACTGGTTGTATTTTCCTGAGCAGTTCAGTGTAAACGGGTGTGTTGAAGATGATTTTACATTGTAAAGCGCTGGAGAATGTGAGTGAATTCTTGTCTGTGCAGTTGTCTTTCTCCGTTTTACTTTCGCTTTGAGCCAGGAAACTGTGGACTCCGCCACAAACAGCGCCCCCCTGTGTCCAGCAGGGCTCTGAACCCCTATCAGAGGGATTTTTAATTTTCTGTCTGGGCAGGAGCTCCCATGTCCAGGACCTGTGTAGAACATTCCTCCTGGATCAACGAAACTTTTAAACTCATTCAGTCCATACTTAGACTTCATCTGAGAAACTGGAGCTCAGAGGAGAAACAGGACTGAGATGAAGATCCTCACAACACCAGAACCACAGACTCTACACAGAATTAAATCCCAGGAAACAGAGGATTACTTCACTGATTAAAGGTTTAAATGGTGAACACTTCCTAAATGAAGACATGCTTTTTATTCAGTGTCCTTATTTATTTATTTGGTTGTTGTTATTTATTGATTGTGAGTTTGTGTTTTTATTGCATTTTTAGAAAATAAGGTGATGTATTATTTTACTACAACTACATGTATTATTATTTTTATTATTATTATTATTGTTATTATTGAGAGTAGTCTTTTTATTCATGTCAATGATAATAATAATAATAATATATATTTTTAATACATGTATTATTGAAGCTCTAATAAGAAAAGTGTGTTATGGTATAGAAAATACACATAACTAAACAATGACTTTGTGTTTCAGTCTTGAAATGCAGGAATGGCAGTTTATCAAAAGACAAAGGGGGACATTTTCCAGAGAAAAAAGTTTCCAGACAAAATATGGGACATTTTTAGTTCAGTCTGTAATGAATATGTAATTTCCCTGAAAAGTAAACTTAAGAATCACTTTTTTACGCACAACATCCCAGCGTTTTCTGTTTCCTTTCATGTCATTCTTACGTATTTACAACACATTGTGATTAAATAATTAATGTAGTTAAGGTGTTTGTCCTCGTGGTGTTGTTCTCCAGCAAAATCACTATTGTACTATAGCGCATATTTGTACTTCCAGTTTCGAGCCTGTATTTATAGTTTCTTTATAAATGCATGTTCTGTGTGTATTTTTGTTTTCTGTGAAATCTGTTTTTATAGCTGAGATCAAAAGTTCACTTTTCCTGCATCGTCCACATCTGGGGTTTCCCGGAAGCTTTATTCTTCAATTAACATCAATAAACAGCATGCCGTGTTTATGGAGTACAGGACCGTCTGTTAAAGTGAACACAATGTTGTTGAGAAGGATGTGAGAAATTCTCCTGCGTTTTTTATCTTTATATTCACATGATGGGTCCAAACTGGTTCAGCTGCTTTTAGGAGATACAGGTCTTCGCACACAGACTTTATCTCCACAGAGCTGCACTGTCTAGACTGAAGATAGATACCTGGGTTCTTTCCCAGGTAGGAGATCTATAGCACAATCCTATGGCTGGTGTGGAGGAAGGCAGGATGCGCTTAACACCTCAATGAGATCGTGATACTGTGATGGAACGTGAATTGGAGCCTCAGCTTTAGGACTTTCTATAGATATAGTACCTAACTGGGTACTCTTAATATGGATGCTACAACTAGGCCCTCGTCATCGCGGTATCCCAATCAATGATAGGGTTATGTATTTTAAACAAGGTAATCCCAGAACCATGATTGGCTTGGAGTGTTCCAGAGAACGGTCCTGGGGATTCTGCAGAAGGCCTGCTTATGTTTTGTGTTGATCTCGACACCTTCGTAAAAGCAGTGTTATGGGTAGTTCCAACTTCACCAAGGCTCAGAAAATGTCCCTGCTGACTCAGAGGCTGACAGGAACTCTTCTCACTGTAATGCTGTAATTGCTGTATCTGTAAAAAAAACGTTCTGTGCTGTTTGAACACTAACCCTACAACCCTGTATCTGATCCTGACCACTAGGTGGCATTACATGGCAAATAATTGCTCCAATTATGTTTCGTCTGAGGGCACAGAGTCAATGCTGAATGTAGCAGGCTCCCTCATGGATTCATCACTCTTCAAAAACACAACACTCAGCACTAGAGATGGTGCACTCTTTAACCTGAGAACATCAATGGAAAATAATTGAATACATTTGTTCCTCACCAAGACAGAGCACAGACAGCAATATGTCTTGATATAACATCTTCACTTTTGCTCATATTAACTGCTTATATAAAGACACTGACTTTGTTTTAGAGATTTCCAGTGCAGATGGTTGGGACAGATGCTTAATGACAGTATTGTCAATCTACTCTTATGTTCCATTAGTGAATACAACATAATTTATTTCATG
Source organism: Brachypetersius altus (assembly GCA_037974465.1). Classification (NCBI taxonomy): domain Eukaryota; kingdom Metazoa; phylum Chordata; class Actinopteri; order Characiformes; family Alestidae; genus Brachypetersius; species Brachypetersius altus. Next base: position 7,594 of record JBBPDB010034915.1, on the reverse strand, counting down.
AAGCCTCATGTAATCTTGCAGTTATTGACAAAAATGTTCAGAAATGCTAAAATATTGCTTTAAAAATATATTATTTAAGGCTTATACTGTGTTGTAAAGTCCATAAGTAGGTAGCCTTCAAATAAACCTCATTCTAGAACAGAAACACAAATCTCAATCAATATGCAATTTTGATACTTTTGTATAAATATCAAAGAAGTAACATTGTTTGACCTATTGACTCATGTGGACTTAAAAATGTACCCCAACTGTATGAGGAACAGAGATGTCAGGATGTGCTATTGAAGTATACATCCAACACTCCCACGACATAGCCCTCACGCCGGGTGTGGTTTATATTGAATGTTATTGTAATTTTCTTTAATTGGTTGTTTTTGTGTGATTATGATGTGTGTATGTGTTGCACGGATGTTCTGAATGATCACCTCCATCCTCACCAGATGAACATGTCCAACAGAAAGCTAGTAGGGGCGGGATTTGGGATTTAAAAGATGGAGGTACACCATGTCTGCAGGAGCAAGCGAAAGAGGAGAGGAGAGCAGAGCAGGTGTGGAGGATTTTTTGCACCACAAGCTGGGTTTATGCAAGACAATTTTATCACAGACAGAGGGTGCATAACAAAATGTAAGAAATGTAATAATTTGATTATTCCACATTTCATCTCAGCGCAATTATGTGGACAAAAATGGATGTTATTCCATTTTTACTTTTTTATTTAATAAATGTGCTTTTTCAAAGAAACTCTTTTTTTTACAAATTGTCACTGGGATTAGCTTGTGGACTTGCCAGTGCTTGAGGTAAAACTGTGATTGCACTAAGTGCAGGAAAACCGCATTTTTTTTTTAGAAAAAAATGGTCTGCAGAGTAATACAATTTTTCTGTGTGGCCTAGTACCACGGCTCGGTACTGGTTCTCGGCCCAGTTTGTATATAATGTTACATTTCCTTATGTGAGATGTAAGATCACCATATAGAAAGTTAGGAACTGCATGACAAATGAATATATGGAGTCAGATTTAGATCCCAGGGCAGAAAAGCCGGTCTAGATTTTCACATTTTCACCCCCATGCATCACTGTTGGGAGGAGAATATTTCCTTTATATGCAGTGTTGACTTTTCTCCAAACATGGTGCCTGTGATTGAGGGCAAATAATTCAATTTTGAACTCATCTGTCCAGAGAATAGATTTCCAGAAAGCCTCTGGTTTGTCTGGAAAAGTTTAAACTGGTAACTTTGTTCTTTCTTGAGAGCAGAGAGCAGAGACCAACTACTCTGCCATGAATGACATGTCTATTAATGATCTTTTAGATTTCCTCTCTCTTTATATCAGTCTCTTTATATCTCTCTTTATATATTTTCCTGACGATGTCTCATTTGATCGATCTGCTAAATTGATTACTTGAGCTCCCACATGTGTTTCACCTGAGGCTACTACCTACTTTACCAGTGCAGCTCAGGCAGGGAATACACCATACACTCACACTTCAGTTAATCTTGGAACCCCTCCATACACACAAGGCCAGGACCTGGAATCAAACACTCAACCTTAGACATATGAGGCACAACGTGATCCACCGTGCCACTGTGGGGCCCCCATTGTAAGTCATACATGACCCTCAGCATGTTGCATAGACCCAGCCAAGTCATCTGATGCAGGTGATTCAGGGAAGTGGCACCACTGACACAGTAAGAGAAGCCAGGGAAGGAAGAAATAAATGCCAGAGTAAGCAGAACTCAAACTGACTTTAATAAGAAACAAACAGGCAGAAAGTCACTACAGCGTTCAGAGCTTTGTAGAACAAGAAGATTCCATTGAGTTACTCAGAAGGAGTCTCGCTCACACAGGCCCACATGGTGTTTATGCTGGGATCAGCACAAGTCTAAATTGCCAAGGTGAGGGCACAGCTCGGCAAGGTACAAGGCATCAATGTTCTGTGAACGCAGTCCCCACGTGCCCGTTCCTTTGGTTCCTGTCCTGTTCCCCTGATGTCACGTGTCCTTAGTTCCCCACCTGTTTCCTGTTTGTGTTCCCCAGCTGCCTCGTGTCTCCCTTGTTATCTAGTGTACTTAAGTTCAGTCTCGGTCCTGTGTTCCTCATTTCTCTATCGCCTTAGTTACCCTTTCCCTTTCTCCTGTCCCTAGTTATCCTGTTTTTGACCAAGGAGGCCCTCGTGCCTATTTATGTTCCTTTTTTGTTTGTTTATCAATAAACCTTCTGAACCCGATCATGGACCCCTGTCTGCCCTTCCCCTTCCCTACAAACCCCCGAGGTAGCTCACGAGGGTTTGCTCAGCACAGCCCTCATGACAAACATGGACTGCAAAATGAAAATGCAAGATTTCAAAACACAGTACAAACAACAGAACAGAAGTAGAACAGAGAGTGGATACAATATAAGGTTATTATAGTATATATAATTGTATATATAAAGTGATACAGTAATTAATTATTTTTAAATAATCTTAATTTTTGGTGCTTACTTTGTACTCCTTCTTGTCATAGTACATCCTGGTGCCATCTCCTCCCCATTTATGGGCCACACATGCTCCCAGCTGTACACATGATGTACAAGAAAACATGGTTAATTGGACCAGAAACAAACTGTTTTTCTCCTCTAATGAGTCTCAAATAAAACATTGTGGTTGGCTTGTAGACAATTCCTGCTAACCCACAGCCTCAAGGCAGGGTGAAACAGCCTATAGGTTGAATATATCAGTATACCAGTATATCATTACTAATGTTCTTATTATTGTTATTGTCATAGTGTATTACAATATATATTGTAATTATTATAGGACAAAGTATTATTAATATTATTAATTTTCAAAGCCTCATGTTAACGTGTATACGGTAGAAATAACACAAAGCTTGATCCTGCCATGCCTACAATTATTCTAGGCTACTATGAATTATTTAAATATATGGTCTCCTATCTGCCCTTTGTGCAGGTATGTTTTTAATAATCTCTCTGTTTTCACTACCGAATGGTTCACATTGTGAAACTCGACACACATGCTTATTACGTGGTTTGTAAATCTGGGCCCCACCAGACTGTTTTTTAAATGTAGGTTTTGGGTATGCAAACTGTGTCTGCCCCACTATGAACCAGTTTTAAGGAAAAGACCTCTAAGGCTTTAACTTATGGGCTAATTTGGTCTACTTTAATTTTAAGAAAAGGCATGGGCCTCATCTCTACATGTGTCAAAGAACTATTACCAGCTAATGATTAAAAATCTCTACCTCTTGCCTAAAGATTACTTGACCATGATATATTCTTGAAAATGCATACAGGGGGAACACCTACACATGATGCAAAAAGCAGTGCCTCATATTTTTTGCATGTCAAATGATTTCTTTTCCTGTCAAAGCAGGCAGTGGTTGGTGGGGCTGACCAGCAAAACCCATAAGATTGGTTCTTAGTTTGTCATGGCGTGGGTGATGAGAGGGAAGAGGAGGACACCAAGGCTGAATGAAACAGAGATTTAATGGACAACAGGCAATAAATACTAAATGAACCAGAAAACCCCGACTCAAGATACAACAGAAAACAAACCAAACAACAGAACAGAAGTGAGGGAGCAGCGAGGGACCAACATGGTGAAATCAAAATCCAGCGCGAACACAGAGCGCGGAGGACAGAACGTTAGGTTCTTTCTGAAGCAAGGGCCTGCAACGAAAATGAACAGAAGAGCAGATCATCAAAACAGGGGCGAGAAACAGAGCAGGATAACACAACCGGACATGACAAACATACAAAAACAAATACGGACACAGGGAACTGGGGCCGGACTGGGGTTTAAATAATAGAGTGGAAACGAGGGACAGGTGAACGTAATAAGGTCGGGAAGTGGAACAAACGAGACATGGGGGACTGGAAATGGAACAAGGGAGGAAAGGGGAAGGGAGGACTGGAGGGGAATCGGGATAGAGGGGACAGACGCGGAGTCAGGGAAGAACGAAAAAGAAGGAAAAGTGAGACTGACAACTAATATTCAGGGGATAGAGAGTGGAGTGTACAGGGAGAGGGCGAGGCGACAGTGACATAGCTGCAATTTTAGCTACTGTGAGTCACTGATATGGTGAATGTGTTTTCTTAAAATTTACCATCGAATAGATTGAGCATCTTGACCCTAATGATCCTCTGACATCAAATTGATTACATTATTTTTTGTAACTGAATGAAGCACGGTGTCAACCACCATAAATCAGCCACCAAGTAGGATGACCCTTTTAGTACTTTGAATTGACATGATTCAAACATCAATCATTTGCATGTAAAAAAAAAAAACTCGATTACACTAAAAAACACAACACAATTAAGTTCTTTGGTACAATGGAAGTTCAAGTCAAAAGCATCCCAATTGCTCTTTCTTTGGCTGTGTGTAAGTGTAGGGGACAATTCATGAACTGGCTACAGGGGATAGTGGTCTGGTAGGAAGGAAGAGGTGCAAGAGAAGAAGAATGTATCATCCTCTCCTCTGTGGACACGACTGGGCCACCTCCCTCCACTCTCCATACCTCATGATCTTATTCTCAATGGAATAATGAGCATTTTAGTAGTCCCTTGCAATGTCATGCTTGTTACACAGCATTTTACTACTGCTTTTCTTATTTTGACTTATTATATTATTGTTTAAAATGAGTAAGTAGTTTAACTCGCTATTCTCTCTACAATAGTAATGTTAAATAACTAAATCAGTTTCAAACAGAGGTCCCCAAAGGGTGAGGTTTTTCAATTAATATTGTATGTAACAAAGACGTTTTTGACCTTTTTAATGTGGCTGTAAGGAGGGCAATCTTTCAGAAGCACCGTCTGACACACGTCATTCATCTTGCTCCTATGGTGGGAGGCCTTTTTCGACACTTGAGAAAAACCTGGACCTCCGGGTAATGCAAATACACCTCGATATATACACCAACACATGCAAATTGACGTCTTTGTTAAGTATAGTACATGTAAACATTTTTTCCAGAGAGTTAATGTGATCCTTTAACAACAACATGCTGCACATGGCTCATGAGTTTGGCGTGACAAAAGTGTTTTCCTGCCTGTCTACGTGCTCTTCCCAGACAAAACCACCTACCCTATTGATAAGACTATGGTATAAATCAGTAGCTAATCCACACTATTAAGAGCTAGACCTTCAAATCTGGCCTAAAATACTAAAAACACAAAGAATGATCATTTTTGCTGCCCCTTATGGAATTCTAGTAGTATGCTACATTTTAGCTAATAGCATTTTTGCCATTTCTAGATTTAATACCAGTATATGAAACAATTACTCACTGTGGCTCCCATGTAGTCAAAAAGAGATACACATTATCAGACTTTGGTATGAAATTGACTTTTATTTTACAAATATTTACACAACAGTAGTATTTATTATATGTTCATAATATTTATAAACATAATAGTATGCATATTTCTCATAACTTTTAAATTATTTTTGGTCTGTATACCATGAGAAAAATAATAGTGGTCTTGGCCCCTTGGTAGAAAAACATTGAAACACAACCATTAATCACAGAACAGTGAAGATCAGACTGCAACCAGTGAACAGTGTTGTAACAGCTAGGGGAGTTACTGTATTGAAGTGTGTGAGCAGATAAAGTGAAGCATATATCATGTGTGAAAGTTGTTTTGGGGTGGTGGCATATACTTTTCACAGGATGCTTGAAGGTGGCTGAATTTGATCCGTGTGATCATATTACATGGAATTTCTTACATTGTTGCTCGCTGAAGTGTTTTTTGCTTATTTCTACACAGGTTGGGAAGTTTTTATACAACGCAAAGACAGACTTAAATGGGCACTTTGTGTTTGTGTTATTGCTCTTCACCCTCCTTCAAATGGATACTTTGTGCGATTTAAACATTGAATAATTTTCAATGATGGTTTAATATCAGTCATGTCTGTGGGGAGAACAGAGAACAAACATACAAAGAGAGAGGGGGACAATCACCGTCCACTGTGAAAGTCTATAGCAGCCTTAGCTCTGGTTTCTGTTCTCAGACTCAGAGTGTGGTCCATGTGCCACTTAAAGCACAAGCCAAGGAGGAGAGCAGCTGGTTAAGAGAGTAGGTCCGTGCCCACTACTAAAACAGAGCTAGACTAGAACTAAAGTTCACAGACGAGCTAGTCTGGGTTGGTGATGGGTAGCAGCACATCTGTCGTACTGGACTGGCCTGCTTTTCTTTCACACATACACACACAAGGGGGGGCTCGACACAAACAACCAATCATGAACTCGAAACTTATACAAGACAGACTTACAGACACACGTAAGACAGCTAAGCCAATTACCTGGTGCCCAGCTGACAAGCAAGGAGAGAACTAAACTGAACCAGCTGAGTGGCACAGCGCTCAGACGTAAACCCACCCTGATGTCATTTCTGATGAGACGGGACTTGTGTACTAGTACTCTGGTGATGGAGGCCACTGAGGGCGTGACCGAGGCGGCCCAGACTTGACGCAAGTTTTACATTTTAAACAGAATAAAATTAGGTTCGATTTAATAGAATTTTTTATTTTTAACTTTAGTTATGTTTAAAAGATATTTAGTTGAATGACAGTCTGGGCATCTACACTGGATCATACCAGGCTGCCTATTTATTGCATAAAGATAGTTAAGAACGTCTCCTTCTTTCGTGTAAACTTGTAATTTCGGGTATGATGGGATAGTGTTTTGAAACCTGTTTTTTTTTAATTAAGCTTGTTAATTAATTCCCCTAATTCAACCCTTCCAACCCATAGCAGTGCAGGCTCAAGCCTAGCTGCATGCATGCTGTATGGTACGAGTTGGCTTAAGAATATATCAACAAGCAGCCTTCTAACAAAAGCAACAGCTAAGTGGAATGTTCTGCACCCTTCAAAATAAGACATTTCATAGCAGTAGGAGAGCAAGCTGGGCTGGAAATTACAGCCTGTGCTGCAAATATACAGTGACCCTGTGGCTTCAGTCATTGGTGAATTTTTTCTTAGAATGTAACTAATAATTGTTCCCGGAAATTAATGAAAACTTCAAATATACTTCACATTTTTTCTTTTGATTTTTCGTGGCAACATATATTTGTTCATGCATATTGAAGCTGAATTATTAAGAAAAATAACATTTACTAATTTTGTAACATAAATGTAAACATTAATTCAGCTCCATTCCCATATAAAATTCTGTTGTTCCTTTGAAAACAGCAAACCTGAGAGCATTATTAATTTCTTCATGCTGTTGATTGGCTGCTGCTCTGCGACACATCTCTGGGAGATGCAGTCTGACATTCCTGCATCATAACAGTTTCTGGAGTGTTTCGCTGAGTGTTCGCATGTTTTTGCTTTCTTCTTCTTAAACCCCTGTACTACTGTGGTATAGAGCCCGACCGATAAAGGATTTCGAAGGCCAATACCGATACAAATATTTGTTGGTTTTAAAATCCGATATTCCGATATATCGGCTGATATATATATATATTAGGCTTGGGAAGATTCACCGATTTGTATCGATATATCGGTATAAACATAAACGATGCGGTTGCATCGATGGGAAAAGTGCGCATCGGTTGAAAATCTGAACGAACTCAAGATGTATCGTGTTTAAAATCT
>JBBPDB010034896.1:0-11661 GCA_037974465.1 Brachypetersius altus | reverse complement strand
TAATCTAATGCAGTAAAAAGAGCCGACCCAGGTCTCTGATGGAAGCTACAAATAATACTGGGCTTCCATGAGGAAGGGGGTCTGGAAATGGTCAAGCAAACACTTTGCCATACATGAAACTATGGTTTACTGTATTCATGTTATTTGTATTTATTGTAAAATTAGTGTTTTAACACTACTGCCCGGTAGCAAACAGCTTTTAAGTATACTTTTCTCAGGTGCCTAAGACTTTTGCACAGTACTGTATATAATGCATTTCTACTTCTGACATGATTTGTGAAAGCAGACAATTTTCTGAAATGCTGCCTGCAGTGTTTGGCTACATAATGGAGTTTTATTGATTTCTTATAGATCGCATTATGTCAAGTTTAGCTCCAGTGGTAAAAACAAGAAGCAAACTTTTGACTCTGAATGTATCTTTAGCTGATTGACTACAACCTGGACAAATGGAAAATTATATATATCTGATTTTTGGAAAAGGAAATTAAGCAGTTGTCTTTTTATAGCAAATTTCCTACTTGTGGGACTAATAAAGGGTTATCTTATCTTATCTTATTCATCCTCTACATTAAAGTATTTGGCAACATTTTACTGTAAGAAGATTCTTGTGAATATACTTGCAATTAAACAACTCCTATCATGACATTCTGCTTTATGCCACTTTTTGCCTCCTTACCATCTTGTCTGGAACAGTATTTCATATTTTTATGCAACATGCACTTTTATTCAGTTAGTGCTACTAGAGACCTGGACAAACTGCCAAAATATAAGCAAGTTGTCAGTCTCACTTCTTTATGCATTTGCTTTTCTTATATTATCCCTTATGAATGCTGGTTCAAAATATGCTTGCCTTAAAGTGCAATTAAAGAGTGGTCTTGTATGAAAGCAATTTTAAAATCACTACATCTCAAAAGCTCACCAGATTAAACATAAATTCCATGGACTAGCCTGCTCTGCAGAGCTTTAGATTCAACATTTATTTCTGATAGCAGTATCTGTGATTGTATCTGTATCTGTGTGTGCCGGTTTACAGGACAGTGACAAATTCAGTGGACATACACTGGGGTTGAGAAGAGAAAAGAGAAAGATTATGTGTCAGTAAATGCGGGTAAGATATGATGCCATCAGTGGTAACATTGTGGCATGATATATTTTGAGAACGACCGTCCACTTCTTCATATCTATGCCACCAGCTGAGCATAAAAATTTCAACATCCTATCGACCCTTTCAGCATTATCAAAGTACAACCCCTGTTTATTTGTGTTTACTTGTGCTACTGCTGGTGCAAGGTTGGTGGTAATAATATAAACACATTAACTGGAATAACTAATTGATTATGACTCTTGAATAATATTTTATTTCATTTTATTTTTTAAATAATCATACAAATCTTTGTGATTTTCTCAAGCATCTTGCAGTACTCAACACTGTATACAGTGCATATATATATATATATATATTAATTATGTATTAAAGCTCTCAGTATGAATTTAATACAAAACGGATGCATTCCATATAGACATGTATTCCACCTTCCAATATATAATTAAATAGTATACATACTGCATACAAGTGTATTCCTTTTCCCAGCATGCATTAAAACAGTATATGTACTGTATATATGTATTACATACATATATGTGTATATTTGTATACGTAGCTTACATACTTTTATATACATGTATCCACCTTCTAGTATGTAACCAAATTGTATACGTACTGCATACATGTGTATTTCTTCTCCCAGTATGTATTGAAAACAGTATCTGTAAATATGTATTTGTATATTCAACCTCCTACTATGTTTTCCAGACAAATGCATTCCTCCTACCAGTATGTACTTAAAACAATATTCACAATGTATATATCTATATGTATACCATCTCCTAATATGCATTGAAACTGAATTCCATTTACACATTCCACCTTTCAATATGTAATCAAACAGTATTCATACACTGCAAACATATATATTCCACCCCTAGTATACAGACTGTCCTATACTTAGTCCCTCTCCCAATATGTATTCCACACAGGATGCAATCTGTATACATATTCATTTATCTGGCATGCTGGACCTGTCAAGGTTAGATGGTAGTTCCTTTCACACCAATTTGCCAGTGCTGCAAGCTGCGGGCTGCGTGTGCTGCAGCGCGGGGACATCCTCCAGTCAGCAGGAGAGCGAGAGAGGGTTCAAATGTACAGCATGTTCAACACACTTCTCCATGGTAACCAGGAGCTACCAGGCACTAAAAGAGAGAGAAGAGGAGGAGAAGGGAGATAGAGAGCGATAGAGAGGGAGGGAAAGAGAAAAAGCACAGAGCAGCACTCTGCATGCAGAATCGAGAGCACCGCTGAACCTCTCACTGGCAGCTTTATCACACTGAATGGGATTATTTATGCATGATCTGTCCAGTATTAAAACAAAAAGCTGTCTTAGTGATTGTGACATTAGTGAAAACATGCAAACTACAGTTCATTCATTTCAGTGTATGTTAATGTCATTATCACTGGCAAATCCTCAGGTCAGCCTCAGATACACCCAAAAAGTGCATTATTACATTTATGCAACATCAGGACTTAATTTTGTCAGTTAAAGCAGAGTATGTGTATAGACTGTGTTACCTCATTATAAAAATAGTGGTGTGTGTGTGTGTGTGTGTGTGTGTGTGTGTGATTGGTTGGTGTAATGGATGACATCACTGCCTTCCAAGCAGGAGAGTGGTGCTCAATTCCTAACTTCGGCGTCTCACCACACAACACTAATGAGTCCTTGGGAAAGACTCCTGACACTGCATTCGCTTACACTTGTGATACACAAGAATTGTCAATCGCTTTGGATGAAACGATCTGCCAAATGGTGTAAATGTAATGAAAAGCAGTTGCAGTTCCTATAGACACATCTTCAGTTTGTCAACAACAACCTTTTTTCATGTTTTGACTGCATAATATATCAGATATATCAGTTGCAATATCAGATTTGACTACACAGAATGGGCTCATCTACAGTGAGCTCTTGTGAACATATAAATAACTTAGACACCTTCATGTTAAGCCTGGGGCAACATTATCTTTTCACACAAATGTTTTTTTGCCTCGTGCATCTTGTGCAGTGACGCTTTGACGGTCCTCTGCTGTGGTATGTGAATTTACCAGTTTGTGTCTAAGCCAGTTCTTTCAGTAGTTGTCAGGAAAGGCAAATCATCTGTGATTGCTTGGCAGGCTGTAGTGTATTAGTGACCTTTAGCTCAGTAGCGCACAATGTGGTAGGATGTTTCTGAATCACTTTATTGCCACCTCTCATCTTTCTAAGGTCACTGGCCATTCCCCCGGAGTGGTGATAGTAGGGTGATATGATGAGAAATACTAAGCTTTTTAGATTTATGTTTGTGTTTAACAGTTACTTTCATCTCGTGTTTTGCTATATGATGAAAAATGAGCAATGGTAGAGTAATATTGAGTCTTAGAAGGACCATATTTCTTTTTTTCCTTTTTTATATTGCTTTTTAATTTGGTCTAATCAAAATGTGTTCTGTGTTGTTTTACTTCTTATGAACTGTTGTTTTTGTGTGTTTGTGACTCGCTAAGAAACTCAAGCTCTGGTATTTATTGCACCAGGTGCAGAGCATGGTCTTACAAAGATCCAGTATTTTTAGCCCCCCCCCACGCTCCAACAGTGATACGAAATCAAAAGAAAAAAACAAACAAAAAAAGACTTGGAAATAACATAAATCAGGGGCATGAAGTCTACGAACATCAGGGCTGGTTCCATCCATAGCTCCAGTGAGTGGGTGGGTGGGGTATGGTGGCATTGGGGCTGTTAATGCTCACTTTTGAAAATCACAAAATGAATGGGTCACATATGTTTTGACATGAAAATGACAGTTTACAACATTATAAAATATAACATTATATATGTTGTTCATTAGAGAATGTGTTGAGTATTTTTCGTATTGTACTGGGACTTTACCTGATGAACGCTTATGTGGTGAGATTTTGTTGTCCATAACCATGCTGCAATAAAGGATTTTTAATTCAGTGAAAATTTCTCAACCACAGCCCATTGAACAGCTTTAATATCAGTATGATTATTTTCATACCAGCAGCCCTTTCTGGGCCAAATGCATGTACAGGTGCAGGTGCAGGTGCAGGTGCAAGTGCAGTGCAAAAAGGGCTTTAAAGTGACCAGAATGTGCATCTGTACTTGACATGTGCATGGTCCCACACCCTAAATTGATGTCCTCGAGGCACAGTGTTTAAAAGTAAAGTGGACCCTTATAGTCATGCGTGAACACATGACAGCACACAGTGAGAACAGATCCCTAAACTAGTGCAAAAGGGTTTAACATCAGGCCTTGCACTATTCCTTTATATAATTTTAAGGTTTCATATCAAAAGTTTTTACTAGAACCCTACATGCATGCCAAAAATCATTCAGTGCCTTTCACACACAGGGATGCAGCCATTTGTCATGGTGGCGGGGGCTAAGCCCCCGGGACCGAGAGCTAACATGGAATGAACGGCAGGCAGGAACCCGGAACTCCATGGTAATACTTTATTAACAAAACGAAAAAGCAAAGAGCACGAGGGCTCAAAACAAAGACTCAGGAATCAGAGACGTGGTTTCAGGAACGGGGCAAAAATAAACAGCTCTTCACAAGACGAAAGACCGACAAGAGACAGAACCAAACACAGGGTTTAAATACACAGACACACACACACAGCACAGGTGGGTCAATCCTTGAGATGTTCTCTTAATTTTACCAATTCTACAAAAACGCAAAATAGATTTAATGCTTGGCTCCAATGGGATTCATCTCTCAAAGCGTTTTACTAACTAAAGCGGAGGGTTCATCTCATTTAATCTATGCAGCCCGATCTTTAGAAGTAAACAAAGCAACCTTAACTCATTTGCAATTTTATATGGAAGAATAGAATCATTACATTAAAAAAATAAACTGGATCAAACAATTTCTTAAAAATCCCAATTTTATATTTTCAAAACTTGGTCTTACATTTGTTCTATTATGCAAATATAATGTTGATAATATAACTCTCAAACTGTCCAATTTTCATAAACAAATGCTTCTCTCCTGGTCCCTACTTTACAAACATAACTTCTGCCCACACCGGTATTATATTTGGAACAACAGAGATATTATATAAACACAAGTCTTTATTTTTAAGCAATTGGTTTGGTCATGGTATTCATCTTGTTACACAACTTCTTGACTCAGAAGGCAAATTACTTTCTTACACCGATTTCTTGATTGTATATGGTTTACCTGTTCCACCAAAGCAGTATGCTGTAGTGTTTTATGGCATTCCTGTTGGTGTATTAATGCTTCTCAAAGGTTCAGTGGTCAGGGACCCACTGCCCCACTGCCACCTGAGCCAACAGTCACCTCTGTGGGAAGGATGTGTTTTGCTAGTACAAACATCTGATATAAGATTTCTGTTTCTGAAGGATAAGACTTATACTCCAAATGCTATGGCCTACTGGAAATGTTTCGTTGGTGCCCTGGACTGGGAAAGGATTTGGCCATTTAAGTTTCTGTTGACAAACAAAGTGAAAGAGGTTTCTTTCAAAATTATTCATCGGTTCTATCCTACTAAATCTTTGCATAGAAAATATAGAAAGGATATTAATGGTAATGATTAATTTTGTAACCTCCAAGATGAAGATGTTCTGATCCACCTCTGGTCTTGCCCATATTCTGAATTCTGGCTAATTCTGGCTAATTTTGTAATGTCCTATTTTCTTCAAGATTTTTAGCTCTCGTTTGAAAAGTTGTTATTTGGTTTCTACAACTACCCAGTGAATAAAACACACCAATTTGATATAACTAATTTATTAATATTTTCAGCAAAATTTCATATTTATAAGTCAAAATTCTCTAATGTAAAACCATTTTTTCAATACTTCATTCGTGAAACCAAACAATATCTATTGTCCATACAACATTCTCACAATGCAAAAGCAACCAAAACAGTGAATATATGCTCCTCTATTTGGTTTCCATGGTGAATTTAGTCGCTCTTCGGAAAACCGTGGTGAGGCTAGCTGCGCTTGAACAAGTGGTGCACATATTTTAGAGGCTAACAGTACCAATTAGAAGACATTCCCTCTTTCAGGGAAACCTTTGTTTTTCAGGTTCGGCCGAAAAACTATAGTTAAGGAATAATTGTGATTATAATGAGGGAATGGAATTTGAAATTTTGAATACAGTTCCAGGCTGTAAAACAAAAATTAAGCAATGTTTATTTGTGTTTTACATGTGCAGTTTTGAAAGGACACTAAAATTCTTAATTCATTTAAAGCCATCACTCCACTGACAGACCTCATATGAAGATCTGATCAGCATTTATCTGTTTACATGGCTCATTTTTGAGCACAAAATAGTCCTTAAATTAATCAAAGCCATAACTGTCACGGTCGCCTCGCCCCCTCCCTGTCTTCCCCGCTCGTCTTCCCCCGAGTTTTAGGTTTCAGTCTCCTGTCTGTCTTGTTTCCGCTCCTCCCAGCCTCTGTGTCTGTGTCTCGTTGTCCTATTCCCCTCGTCCTCCCTTCCCCTTTCCTCCCTTGTTCCCTTTCTAGTCTGTGTGTCTCATTTGTACCACTCCCCCGTCATCATTAATTTCACCTGTCCCTCGTTTCCCCTGAGTTATTTAAATTCCAGTCCGGCCCCAGTTCCCTGTGTCCGTATTTGTCTTCATTGTGTGTTGTGTGCATGGTCATGGCTGTTTCGTAACCTTTATGCTGATCCTGTGTTTCTTTGTTCCCCTTTTTCCTAGGCTCGTGCTTCTTAGAGGGAATCAGCCTGCCTGTCTGCTGGACTCTGGTGTCTCAGTATCTGCTTGAATGTTCTGTCTCTGAATCCGGTGTATCCTGGGATAATCTGTAACTCTGTATCTGGAGAAGCACAAGCCTTAGTCCCTGATTGTTCTGTTCTGCCTGTGTTTGCTATGTTTGGTTTGTTTTGATTTTGTTTTGTTTGGTTCTGGGTTTGCCTGAGTGGGGGGCTTGTTCATTTTTCCTGGAGAGTAAACCTAATCAGCCCAACGTGGGGCCTGAACTCTGTTTGTGTGAAACCTTATCTCATTAAAACTCGCTGTTCCTCACAGCCTTGACGTCCTCCCCTTCCCTCTCCTGCACTGCACCATGACAGAATACGGACACCAACAATCTCCCCTGGACGCCATGACTGTCCCCCTGCCTGAAGACCGGGCACCCCCCATCCAGACCCAACTGCAGATCCAGACTCGACTTCCAGATCTTGTACCGCCCGGGCAAGTTAAATGGCCAGGCTGATGCCCTGTCTCGACAGTTCGGGACAGAAAAAGAAGCGGCTCCGATTCAGTGGAGGATGGATGCAGAAATGGAGGTGGCACTCGAGGGGTGCCCCATTCCTCCCGAGTGTCCCTCAGGTAAAGTGTTTGTCCCGGAGCCGCTGAGAGGAAAGGTGATGGAGTGGGCTCATGTCACCCCTGCGACGGGACACCCGGGCGTGACTAGAACTCTGGGGGTTGTCTCGCGGAAGTACTGGTGCCCGTCTCTGAGCAGAGACGTCCGTAAAGTCGTGCTGTCCTGCTCAGTGTGCGCCACCACGAAGAGCTCCCGTGCCCTCCCGGTCGGTAAGCTAATGCCCCTGCCGGTGCCGGAGAGACCCTGGTCCCACCTCACGGTGGACTTTGTGACGGATCTCCCGGTGTCAAAAGGGTACACTACAGTCCTGGTTGTGGTGGACAGGTTTTCGAAGGGCTGTAGATTTATACCTTTTTGTTCTCTCCCCTCTGCCCGACAGGTCGCAGACGCTCTGTTCCAGTCGGTGTTCCGTTACTACGGCCTCCCGGAGGACATCGTGTCAGACCGCGGCCCTCAGTTCACCTCCAGGGTCTGGAGGGCATTCATGGGGCATTTGGGAGCCACAGTCAGCCTGACCTCCGCAGCCCGGGCCTGTCACACGGAGGTGTGTCACTGGGAATCCCCAGGAGGGGATTCGGCGTAAGGAGGGGGTACTGTCACAGTCGCCTCGCCCCCTCCCTGTCTTCCCCGCTCGTCTTCCCCCGAGTATTAAATTTCAGTCTCCTTTCTGTTTTGTTTCCACTCCTCCCAGCCTCTGTGTGTCTTGTTGTCCTATTCCCCTCATCCTCCCTTCCCCTTTCCTCCCTTGTTTCCTTTCTAGTCTGCATGTCTCATTTTGTACCACTCCCCCGTCATTACTTTCACCTGTCCCTCGTTTCCCATGAGTTATTTATGTTACAGTCTGGCCCCAGTTCCCTGTGTCTGTATTTGTCTTCATTGTGTGTTGTGTGCTGGGTCATGTCTGACGTTTGGTAACCTTTATGCTGATCCTACCTTGTGTTCCCCTTCTCCCTAGGCTCGTGCTTCTTGGAGGCAGTAAGCCTGCCCAACTGCTGGGCTCTGGTGTCTAAGTATCTGCTTGAATATTCTGTCTCTGAATCCTGTTTATCCTGGTATCATCTGTGACTCTGTATTTGGAGAAGCACGAGCCTTAGTCCCTGGTTGTCCTGTTCTGCCTGTGTTTGCTTGGTTTGGTTTGATTTGTTTTTGGTTGTCCTGAGTGGGGGGCTTGTTCATTTTCCTGGTGAGAAAACCTAATCAGCCCAACGTGGGGCCTGAACTCTGTTGTGTGAAACCTTCTCATTAAAACTCGCTGTTTCTCACAGCCTTGGCGTCCTCCCCTTCCCTCTCCTGCACAGCACCATGACACCTTTCAGTTGAAGCAAAGACAAAGAAGAGGACCAAAATTCAAGGTTTTTTTTGCGCATAAGACCAGCAGTCCATGCACATTGGAATTCTTGTACACATTTTTATGATAGGTAGAAAAGACAAAAATAAAGCAGAGAGTAGAGCAATCTACTAATAGAGGTTACTTCATGTTTTTTTTTGTTGATCCAAGCAGTAATGCTATGTTGACATTCTTCTAGCAAAAATGGGAGAACAAAAGAATGTTTAGTCTTCAAACAATGTGGTGTCCTACCCGACAGGAAGAGGAACCTTACTGTATTGACTTACCACTGAAGAAAGAGTTCAATAACCACATAATAGCAGAGCAGTGTTCCTTGAACCTGAAGAAAAGATTTATCAAAACCTCCTCATTTCGTGAGGACTACATTTCCTTTCTGAGTGAGATGATCACTCAAAGGTTACACACCAAAAGCTCCATATGAAGTGTTATATGAATGTGTTATACTGAATGAGTAATGTCTTCAAGAGCCTGACCTTAATTATGATTAGAGTTTCTGGCAAGAATCTATGGCTATTAAGGCCTAAGTAAGCCAAGTTCCACCAGGTGAAGTTTCCGTCAAATGATGCTGTGACCTACTTAGGGTTCTATGGTGAACAGACATTGGCATCAGCAAGTCTGGTGGAGTACATGTTATGCTCCTATTTGGTGCCACCTCATTGCTGAGCTGTGCTCATTACAACGCGTTTGGTGCTTCAGAAGTCAACACAGTAATGCACAACACTGCAGTGATGATTGCAGTCCAAGGAAGAAGCCATGTTGCTGAAAGCTGCCAAAAGGGAACATTCAGTTAAACAAAGGGGATTTGCCGTGGTGAAATAGTGCTGGAAAACATACCCATGAATGAAAGGACAAAAGAGGTAAAAGACCTGGACCAGGATCAAATGTTATTCCTTGTGCAATGGTGTGTCCAGTCAGGCCACTTTAAATTCAGAATTGTCATCCAAGACAAATTTCCCTTCAAAGAAGCATCTCCTTGGTGAGTTCCATTTACAATCCACTGGGGATCTTGGTACCAGTGGTTCTACCAGCAAAAATGACCTTGCACAAGCTATGCAGGCTAAAGATTCAGCTGAGATGACATATCTACAAATTGCCTTGTTCAGGTGTCTTCTCTGTGTATCTAAAGCTGATCAGTGTTTCAAGCCATCACATTTCATTCTGTTCCATTATTTCTGTGATGCCAGAAAAGAGGACTGTGGCACTCTTGTTGCAGCAGAGCAGCAGTAATCAAGTCCTTTGCACCTTTGTCATGGGAAAGACAAGAAATGCACCACTCAAGCCCACCACCATCTCATGCATGAAATTAACAGCAGCAACTATGGCAGGATGCATGGACAGGAGGTTGAGTAGAGAACTGCAGCTTGTAGTAAGTTGTACTAATGTACATCAACAAAGAGATAACAAATTTCCAACTAAATGATTCAGAAGTTCTGAAACTATCTACCATATCTCAAAGGAGGCTTGTCAGCACATTTGGTTTAGCTGATTATGCATTAGGATTCAAAAAGGTGTACTGCTCTGGAGCAGATGTTCTTACCAAGTCAGATAACAGCTGGCCAGAGAACCCTGATCATCTGAAAGACCTTATTGACATTGAGTCAGTGTTCTTGAAGAGATGGATGTAATGTAACAACTGATCCTTATGGACACACTTTAAGAAAGCTGAAGTAAGGGACACATTGCGTGCCTGGCTAAAAAAGAGAAAGGAGTAAAGGGAGCAGAGTGCAGCCATTGCACTGTTTGATGCTGACAAGGACCAACAAAACTGACAGCTTCACAAATTTATGGTCAGCAGCAAAACAATCCTCAGCAAAAGAGCTGGAGTTGGAGATCATACACCAGGGACAAAATTCAAGAGGCAATCAGCACCCTAAAAAAGGGTGAGCCTGTCAAAAGGGCTATCCACAAAAACAGTACATTAAAACTAAAGCTATAAAAAATACGATAAAAATAATAAGATATGTCTTGGCATATACATCTGTCCCCCAATACTTTTCTAGAATTGGAAACAGATACCAACCAATATAAAACAAAAACTGTGGTCTAATTACAGTCTTAAGAACAACATTGAGTCGTGCCTTGTTTCCTCTGATGTCTGTGGTCACTAGTACTTGACGTACTACTGGAGTGCAGTCTTTAAAAAATAGACCTTGGTGAAGGGGTTATCTTGGTCATAATGCAAAATCTTCTGCCAACCAGCTTTCAGGGCCAACAACTGAATGTGAGAGACCTCTTGCAGGTATCTGTTGACAAGGAAGTTCACTTCAGCCTTGCTTCTTCTTCTTCTTCTCATCTTTGGACACTTCTCAGTATTTTGGTGCCTACATTTAGGTAATGTCCATCCTGTAGCTTATGCAGTACTGACTTTGTATAATCAGTGAAAAGCTATGCTCCCTTATTCATCAACAATTCATCATACAATCAACTATAAACAATTTCCTTTTTTTCTAATTTATTTTTTTGTTATTACATTAAGTAAGTTTTTGTCATTCTTCATAGTACATCATCTGTTGTTGCCCGTTCTTAAATGTGCTGAAGTTTGAAAGAGACTACTCTCTTTGAAAGAGAAGAGAACACTTCTTTTCTTTGTACTTGAATGTGTAGGTGTTTAAAGGAGACTGAACTCTGAGATTTTCTGAACATTCTTCTGTGTTACTGTGGCCATTTATGATCAAATCAGCTACATTTCTGTTGTTGTTGATGCTATCATGCCTTCCACATAGCATACACTATGCAAATGTGGTGGGACAAAAAGTTCTGCTTAACGTAGGTTCATTATCCCTTCCGGTAATTTCTGGTCAGTGATGCTTATAGGCTGGCTTACTCACGGGGCCGCCTTTAAAAAGAGGCATGAGTGAAGGACACCTACGTCACCGGGGTCCTACC